>JAFELO010000146.1:52449-104447 GCA_017140195.1 Eumaeus atala
TGCGTGCGTGCGTGCGTGCGTGCGTGCGTGCGTGCGTGCGTGCGTGTGTGTGTGGAAGAGAGAGCTAAGGAGCCGCAACACGAATTATTATCTTCCGATGTGAGCGTCGTTGGTTACTTATTATCTCCAGTGCCCCCCGTGATTATTTCACTACATTGCACAAGAGAGTGACTGAATAAGTATTATCTCAGTGTTTTGTTAACTGAAATGTTTATTACTCGACGTGACAGCAACCTTGTGGTTTGACATTACTTTAACCAGTTTACCCTTATTTTGTAGCCATATGCTTAGATTGGTTGCTATCCAATGCCGTATAAGCAAGCATTGGATAGCAACTAATCTAAGATATCGTCAAAACATAATAACAACGTTATTTGTTCATATCTTGAAACTAGGATCACCCCGTAGTTTAACCCTCGTAACTCCGGTCCTATTAGTCGTAGCGTTATGGTATTAGCCTTCTACGATAAATGGACTGTTCGACAAAAGAATTGTCTTTCTTTGTTCCTGAGATTAGCACGTCCAAACAAATAAACAAAGAAACCGTTCATCTTTATAATATTAGTATAAATAGTATAGAGTAGTATTTAGTGACGGCTACGCCAAATATGTGAGTCTTTATCAGCGGATAATGGAGGGCATGCGTATCTTGCTGATAAACTCAATAATGTCGGTAGCAATTCATCACTAGGCGCCTGAAAACTCGATTATATGTATGATTATATTATGAGTACCTAATTTAAATTAGGTATACTAAAATTTATCTAGATAAACTAATTATAATTTATCTGTATCAGTATCTAGAATAGAGAAAAAAATATCAGTACATACAGGATAGAACAACAAAATTATATCCACTCTCTGACCGATAACCTGGTTCTTGACACCGTTATCTTGGTTAAAGTTGTACTTAACTATTACAATAATATTCATGTTTAACAATTGAATATATTTATAGAATGTTCTGATAAGAAAATCTTCATAATCACCGTTACAGTTGAGACGGACCTCGAGGACAGATACCGATTGGCTCAGTTGGTAAAGTGGAGTTATTATTCGCGCGTTACGCAAACCGTTGCAGGTGTGAATCCAGTCTAGGTCCTGGTTGTTTGACCCACTAGTTCAGTTCCACCGTTCTATCACGAAGTAATAGTACTACAGGTACTATTTTGTAGCTGTTATGAACTATTTACTACAGTGTGCATTATAGACGTCGACCTACCCACAAAATACTGCAGTGTGCATTATAGATATCGGAATACTAACACAATACTACAGTGTGTTTATAGACGTGAACGTACCCACACATTACTACGGTCTGCATTATAGACGACCTACCCACACAATACTGCAGTGTACCTTATAGACGACCTACCCACACAATACTGCAGTGTACATTATAGACATTGACCTACTCACACAATACTGCGGTGTGCATTATAGACGACCTACCCACACAATACTGCAGTGTACATTATAGACGACCTACCCACACAATACTGCAGTGTGCATTATAGACACCGGAATACTCACACAATAACACAGTGTGTTTTATAGACGTCAACGTACCCACACATTACTACGGTCTGCATTATAGACGACCTACCCACATAATACTGCAGTGTGCATTATAGACGACATACCCACAGAATACTGCTTTGTGCATTATAGACGACCTACCCATACAATACTGCAGTGTGCATTATAGACGACCTACCCACACAATACTGCAGTGTACATTATAGACATCGACCTACTCACACAATACTGCAGTGTGCATTATAGACATCGACCTACCCACACAATACTGCAGTGTACATTATAGACATCGACCTACTCACACAATACTGCGGTGTGCATTATAGACGACCTACCCACACAATACTACAGTGTGCATTATAGACGACCTAACCACAGAATACTGCTTTATGCATTATAGATATCGACCTACCCATACAATACTGCAGTGTGCATTATAGACATCGACCTACCCACACAATACTGCAGTGTGCATTATAGACATCAACCTACCCACACAATACTGCAGTGTACATTATAGACATCGACCTACTCACACAATACTGCGGTGTGCATTATAGACGACCTACCCACACAATACTACAGTGTGCATTATAGACGACCTAACCACAGAATACTGCTTTATGCATTATAGATATCGACCTACCCACACAATACTGCAGTGTGCATTATAGACATCGACCTACTCACACAATACTGCAGTGTGCATTATAGACGACCCACCGACACAATACTAGAGTGAAGTACGGTGTGTTCGGAAAATGAATGAGTTAGACACAGTATCTCGAATATTATTACCACGTCGAACCTTCGTAGACACGTGTACGCATGTTCGAGGGGAAAGTTACTGGCAGCATATCTAAGTCTCCTTTGCCTCATTGGGAGAGTCGTATCGCATTATATGAGCTACGCGGGCTAAACCCTAAAGCGCTGCTAGTTGTTGCATAACGAGTTATTAAGATTAAGATTATTCGATCATTTCATTATTTTGAATACCTTTATTTAATTCATAGAGCTAGTGGTTGGCCTAGGCATAATAACGTGTCCCCACCATGGTTCAGGCCTTGTCGTGGCGGTGGGGCTCAGTAGCCGGGTGAACCCAGACACCTTGGGCGAAGCCAATTGAACCGAGGAGGCGGGTGCTCTTTGTACCCCTCTTAGAGGAAGAGGGGACAAAAAAGCAAAAAAAATGCGGCGCTTTTGCGCACAGGGCAAAGGTCGAAGATGGGAACCTCACCCCATTGCATTATCCCAAACTTGGTGGGGTTGTCCTGTGGTGCAGGGCAACCCTGCTGTGGTCGCTCAGGGGACTGACAAGCCGTCAAGGTGCACTGATGACTTTGTGTTCCGGGCACCTCGCCAAAGGCGGCACTGATGGCACTCGCTTTGGTTTTTGTGGGTATTCTTCACTATGATGTGCCGCGAGCCCCACACATCACTGGACCCGATCCAGGGACAGTGAAGGCACGTAAATGCATTTGCTCGCAAAAAAAAAGCATGATAATAGCTAATGTATCATGACAGAAACTTTCGGACAGTTAACCGCTACATAGTCTAGCCACAGCCTATGAATATGTAGTTACACTGTGGTCTAGCACACAAAAAGGTCAATTACCCCGCCTCGGCTTAATCTTAGTTCGTTACACCATCGATAGATAGATTGATGGTGTAACGTAAGTTGCTAGAGTAATAAATTTAAATACGTAAAATATATACTACATAATCTATACTTCTTATAAAACAATGTCCCCAATAGATGTCTGTCTGTATGTGATCATTTTTTTTCAAACCTGACGGAACTTGAACGGATTTTAATGCGGTTCTTACCAACAGATGAAGCAATTTCCGAGGAGGGTTTAAGTGTATAATCTTTCAAGGTAAGCCACTGTTATTGACGAGCAAAGCCGCTAGTAGATAATGTGAGAAATACTATATTTTAAAACAGCAAACACAATTGCAACATAAAATAGCAAACATGGTTGCAGCATAAAGCAGCAAACATTGTTGCAGCATGAAATGGCAAGAATTTCGTTTATGATTATGGTTGTACGTTTTTATAAATATATAAACTATGTGGACCATTATTTCTCAAAATTTTGGTTAGTATATTTATAAAGATTTCTCGTTTCGTTTTAGTATATTTGGCTCACATCTGTTGAACATTCTCAAAGTGTTCAAACATCCTTCGCAGCGTGAACTGCAACACAGTGAGGTACCATTACATACCTACATTCCTCGTCATCATCAACATTATCATCTCCACCGTCATCATCATCAGCCGGACGACGTCCACTGACGGACACACATCACGGCCGCGAGAAATTGACCAAATCATCAGTCCAACGAGAGCTTTAAATCTTAATACATTGTAGATACTTTGCATAGGCCAAGTTTTGTAGGGAATTTATGAAGTTTTTTTTTTACAAAAACATCTAAATAACGCTTAACGGTTGCCTTATAACATCTCAGTAACACTTAAGACGGGCTTTACAACATCCAAATAACGCTTAACACATGTTTTACAACACATTACAATGAAAAAAGGAGGATATTCAAGTGAATTAATCAAATAAGTTAATTAGCCAAGTCTAATCTTTACATTTTAAATTTTTTACCATAATAATTAATAAAATACTATGCCTGAGTAAGTGGACAGATGATGAATTTATTTAATAACTATAAACTATAACCGAATATGTTTATTACACTTGTAAAGATTACGCTATAGGAGGAACTACACTCTACTACAAATAATAATGTGTCAACAAACGTATGTTATGATGAAGTGGGAAAACCGTAGCCAAGGCCACGCCCAGAAAAGACGTTTCAAAAGATTTTTTCGGGTTTATTCAGAAAACGGGTATTCAGAAACCACTAGTAGGTGGTTTGGAATTTAGAATTTTGGCTATGAAGATACTGGATCTTAAAGTTTCCCTTGCTTTTGGGAGTATATGTTTTGCCAGTGCCAGTGCCAACCAAAAAGTGGTCCATTTGAGGAGAAATGAGAAAGACGGCAAAACCTTAGCATAAAAATTAAGTGGAATTCTATTATCATTGGTAGTCCTCAAAGGTCCTGTTTGTCCTGTGTCACGGAAAAGAATAAATGTTTAATATGTGTACCTTTAATACTCCACTTTTCAAAACCATCATGCGTGATATCAAGTCTCGCCTTGTTTATACATTCCTGTAACTTCTGAAAAAAGTTCAAAAAGACATATGTTATTGTAAATTACTTTCTACGAACAAGTCATATGATCCGGTCCAGTTATTCAAAACAAGTAACGATTTGGAAAATGTTATGCCACAATCAGCAGCCGGTGTCTACAATTGCCGGCTCTTGACAACTGCTACAATTTCGACTTTAATATTATGTGTCATAAGACTTCAGACCGAACTATAACAATCAATGTCACGAACTATATGTATATGTATACGCACGACAAACTATATTGAGATAGTAAATACATTCGGGCCGAGCGGGCGAGTCGAGTAGTGAACGCGGACGTCTGCAGGCGTGTTGTAAATTTAGAGCGTCCATCATGGTCAAGATTGATATTAAATATACGAAGGTACGTTGATGTTTATTTCGTAAATTAGTACACATGTTTTTAGTTCCAAAATTTTATTTTGTTTCAACTTGTGTCTGTTTCTAATTACATTTCTTCCTGAGTGGTATAGGTAGGATGACAACTATGAACTTGTAAAAACATTGACGAAATAAAATGTCTCTAATGCCAGTTTGTAACTTTTTAATAAAGTGTTGAAATCCGTAGATTGGTTTTACGGAAGGTTTTTATTATGTGTTACTTTTATAAAATAATTAGAATCTAATAATATTACGTACATTATCTTATAAGCTCCAACATTGTATTTATAGACAACGCACGATCTCATCTACTGGAAAAGGTGTGAGACTTTCACGAAAAGTCTAGGTACATTACCTACACCAACCCATCAATTAAGAAATGAAAAAAATATAAATATTTATAATATGGTCAAAAATGTATACGTGATAAAAAAAGACAATTTATAATTTTCATTTCATGCTAGTGATAAAATCTAAAATGCTATAATAAATTTAACTTTATCGCCAAGAATAATGTGATCATGAAAATGTTACACCTTTAGTATTTTGTCACTGATATTTTATTTTATAAATATTTAAAGTAACTATCTACTTATAATTTAATGTTTTAGTGATAATGACTGATAAGCCGTTATTGACGTTAATACTAGGCTATGACTATTTACGTTACGTTATTGACGTTAATACTAGGCTATGACTATTTACATTATGTTCACAGTGCTTATACTCCGATTAATTTTCACATTTAATTGTGTAAAGCTTTTACAGAAATAAAATATTTCTCATTATAGACTGTGAACAGTTTTAATTTTTTCACTGAATTTAAAACCAGTTATGGTTAATAATTTATATACTGTAGTCACACGCTCTGAGAACAGATAACTGGTAGGCCAACAAAGTGGTGGAGTTGGGGGTCGCGTCAGCTAGTGTTGATAATGATATGAAATATTCGTTGTGCATCCTGGTGTGGGGAAATCGCAAGTAAGAAAAACTATCGATATATGGGATACATCGACATATTTTATACAACCCTACTCTGAAATTGAGAAGAAAAGAAATGTCTCTGTATAGTAGCCGATTCAGGACGGATGCGAGTAGCAGTAAGCGATCGTCTGGGAGTCTGCGCGGCCAGGCATTTATACATAATTTGCATGCTGCAGTGGAAGCATAAAGGCTGGTCGTGATATTCAATAAAACTATGATTGAGATGTTATTGTGTTGTAGTGGCAAATGAGTTATTTGAATGTGGAAAATAACCGGGAGCGAATTGCCGTCATTTCAGCTAACTATTCTCTATTACTTGTATTGAATCTAATAACCTTGAACTTGGACTCCATTTCAAGGTTTTATACCAACCGTGTGGCTTTATTCGCCTTTAGAATTTTCTGTATAGGTGCCACTTATAATGAGTTGAGCAAAATTTATATTTAAGTAAAAACGTTTGCTTAGATAGTATATGAAATCACAACTTAAACAAAATTAGACTATAAAAATCTATCCATTTTTTTGCAGTTGTTCATCAACAATGAGTGGGTGGATTCTGTAAGCAAGAAGACATTCGCAACCATCAACCCCCACGATGAGTCCGTTATTACTCATGTGGCTGAAGGAGACAAGGTAAATTTAATACATGGACCATACTGAGTCTGACAAACAACGCACAGCCGACATTACTGTATGTACCTAGAAACTTGAAATAAGATACAGAGATTGCTTTCATGATGTAAGAGATCAATATGAAACGATTTTTAGAAATTCAACCCCTAAGGGGATGAAATAGGAGTGTGAAGTTTATAATATGACCATGTCACGTGAGTGAAACCGCGGTGCCCTGCTAGTTTTTTTATAATTCTTCAAAGAAATTAAACTCCTGTTGACGTCCATAAATATCACCAACTAGTTGATACGCATACACGTCAACATCCCCTGTTGGGCCTCACCCAGACCGTAGGAAACTCAATGGAACAGCCAGTGTACCATCTCACACTGGTATCTGGGGCTTTGTTCCTACAAAGATGTTGTCCGGTCCTGCCGTGGTGTATCGGCCCTCTTGACATAAATGAGAAATAAACTTGTGTTGGAATAACTGTAGAAAGAGCATCCAGCAGTGGATGCATGAGGGTTGGAAATTAATGAAAAAAAAAGAATGTAATTACTTGTATAGCCAACTTTATTATATGAATTTAGAAGGTAAACCCGACCACTAGAACTGTACCGGGAAATTGTGATATGAAATAAGTAGCGTGGCATAAACCTGCACTTGTGTGGTGTGGTGCGAGAGTGTAGGATATTTACTAACCTAACACCGCGTAACCACAGAATATATTACAAAGATGTATGAAGAGATATGATGCATGTAGGAAGAGGTAGTGCCATGTAGGAAGAAGTAGTGCCATGCTGCATAGGAGGAGGTAGCGCCATACATGGTGCATGGGCCGGCACGACCGGGGAAGCACCTCTCGGTCACTTGATACCGGGTAAGGTGACAGCGTCGGGTTTCGTGCGGTTTGTGAGTAACCTGTGGCCCATTGGAGGGGGTGATAGGAGGGCAACGTAGCAATCAGTATCAACGTAGTAACAATCATGCGAATGCCCACGGGCGTCGGTAGTCATCAAAATGCTCCGATTGCTTGTTTGCCCCCTTATGCTATAAAAGAAAGACAAAGTGATATTAATAATTTTCCTCTATACTAGCGCTCCGCCTCTGCTTCGCCCGTGAATTACAGATGCCAAATTGTTATCTTAACAAATTAAACACCTTAACCTCCCTCGGGAACAGCTCTGTCTATGAGTGAAGACCGCAATAAAACGCGTTCAGTAGGGTTTGAGAATATCATTCACGCACAGATAGATATCTTTTGGGGACTTTGTTTTATAATGTTCTAATAATATATAATAATATCTGTGGACTCATCACACCACGTTAGCCTAGCCCTGTGTTAAGCACCGTAAGGACTTGTGTTACAGGTACTAGACAACAGAAATATATTTAATATGTTTTATAAATTTAAGAAATTAAATACATTTAAGATTTTTATTATAGTAATATATATAATACATATATAAACATCCAGGACCTAGGCGGGATTCGAACCCACGACCTCTGCGGACTAACCGCCACGTTACCAACTGAGTCAGCCGGTCGTCAAATAATGTGTATAGATTAATAGCTGGCCGGCTAAATGTTCTCGTGGTTCTTATATTGTGTAATATTATATATCTACATATATAATATTATATAATGAAGTACCCAAAATTTGCCCGGTATGTATGTGGTCGATTTTTTCAAAATCTACTGAACGTGTTTTCATGCGTTTCCCGGAATCCCGAGGAAGGTTTAAGTGGATAATATTGAGATAGTTGAAACTGGTTGTATGAATTTATATAGAAAATAACAACGCGTATTATATTATTATTTATTATTATTATTATTATTATAATGTATAGCGGTCGTCTTGGCGTTCATTGAAGGAGACCTATGTCCAGCAGCCCTTATGGCTGATAATGAAAAAGAAACACGTATTGTACTGTTCGTTGCTTGTTCACGAGCGCAAATAGTTAGCCGCTACGGAGCATAACAACAAGATAGCAATACGCGATGTGACTACATGATAATACGTTTAGTTCGAAACTAATCAAATTCAATGTTATCAAGTCGCTCCTTTGATAAGATTTTACACAAAAATATGGTCGTTGTTATCTATAGTATCATCATCATTATCAGCCGGATGACGTCCGCTGCTCGATGTAGGCCTCATCTATTCCCTTTTTATAGTATTGGGGAGAAAAAGATCAATCTGAGCCTTTTTACGACTACCGACGCCCATGAACATCCGCATAATTACTACGCCGATACATTGCCCTCCTTTCCACCTACCCCAACGGACCAGAGGCTACTCACAAACCGCACAAAAGTCGACGCCGAAGATGGCATTTTCCTGAGGTGTCACGTGAGCGAGAGGTACCTTCCAGCCGTGCCGGCCCAATTGAATTGCAATGCATGCTGCACGAACTCTATCTAAGAGCCATAGAGCACCAAAGTATATAAGATGTAGTGCCATGCATGGCGCACTACATCCTCGTATACAATGAAATTGGGCCGGCACCACCGGGGAAGTCCTCCTCTCACTTATCCGGCGTAAAGTGACAGCGTCGCTGTCGCGTTTCGTGCGGTTTGTGAATAGCCAGTGGCCCATTGGGGGAGAATATAGGAGGGCAACGCGTATGCGTAACAATCATGTGAATGTCCATGTGCGGTAGTCATCAAAATGCTCCGATTCCTCGTTTACCCCCGTATGCTATATAAAAAAACTTATCTATAACATATTAACAGACAAATGTTTAATGTATATGTTCTTTGTTACAACTGTATAAACACAGACAATGATAACACTTTATCTGTTACTTCTATCACAATTCTGCTTTCTAATTCATCAAGAGATAATATGCACAACAGGTGAATGTTATATAAATAATAATTAAATAAAAATGTAAAAAAGTACCTTCTCGCCTATTATCCGAGGTAGGCGGTGGTGTCCTAGTACATCTACAACTCGTAAGTAGATATACTAGAACATCCACGATTAGCCAAGGTACTGAGGCCCATTCGTTAGCGGAGCAAGGGCGGCGCTGCGAGAGCGAATACATAATGAAAGGGAGGAAGCCTTTGAAGAGGCATTACGGAAGAGGGTGTACCTGAAGGAGAAAGAGGGAGGAGCGACCCAGAGGGCGACTCCTGTAATTTTGGAGTATGTCGGTCGGTGTGGGGTCGAGGAAGTCATGGTGGTGGCGGAGGCAAACCTTAACTTGATTTTAGACCTCACGGGTAACTTGGTCAACCTGAAGGGGGGCTACACCTCCAAAATTAAGAGGGCTTCGGGATTCATCAGGGAGATGATAGAGTCCCTGGTGGCCCGCACGGAGGACGGGGAGGTTAGGTGACTGAAGACCTCCGACGCGAGGTTGCAGAGGGAACTGGGCAATCTGCGTGAAGAAGTCCGCGCCTACAGACGCGATTTTGAACAGGCGGTAGACGTCGGACGAGTAGGAGGGTGTTCCGCCGCCCGTCACGGAGGTTTAAATGGAGGCGAATCTGACTCGCCTCCAGAGTAAGAAGAGGGCACCGGGTCCGGACTGGGGGTGCACGGGGAGTGCTGGTGATCTTTCTCGTACACCTCGGGAATAGCCCCCGGGAAGTATTCGACCAATGCCTGCGGTCTGGTCAATTCCTGGGGGCATGGAAGGAGGATCGGCTCTGTCTGCTTCTAAAGGCAGGGCGGCCCATAGACTCGCCTTCGTCGGTTCGACCGGTGGTGCTGCTGAACGAGACTGGCAAGGCTTTAGTACGCATAGTGGCCTCCCGTCTCGTTCAGCATCTGGAGGAGGGCACGCGACTCTGATTGTCTGAGTCGCAGCTCAGGTTCCGAGCACAACGGTCAACGATCGACGCCGTCAAGCGCCTTCGGGCGGCCCTCGGGAACCAGTCGGGGTCCGTAGAGTGGCGGCGATTCGGGAGTGGTGTCGCGCAGGGTTCCGTGCTGGAACCGATACTGTTGGACGTCGGCTACGACTGGGTCCTGCGAGGCCGTCTCCTCCCCGGGATGGGTGTCATCTGGCAGATGACACACTCGTCTATGCCCGGGGACTAGACTATAGGGAGGTGGCGTGGCTGTCCGAGGTGGGCGTTGACCTCGTGATCAGCCTCATAGAGAGGTCATGGCTTCGGGTCAGACTGGAAAAGACCGAGGACCTTCTCTTCCGTGGGACTGACCGCAAGAGCACTCCAATGGGGGCTGCTCTGCAGATCGGAGAGGAGAGGGTCAGGTTGAGCCCCCACATCAAATATCTGGTGCTCATCCTTGACGGTGGGTGGGCCTTCGGCCTGAACCCTGCGCATGACGAGATCCTGCTGGTCCGCCGGTTAGGGCATATGGCGTTAAGCAGAGGTGGGGGGAGGACCTGGACCGACAGCCGTACAGTAGAGAGATAACGGCTGCCTTGGGCCCGGTCCTTGAGGGATGGATGCGCCGTAGGCGCAAACCCCTCACCTTCCGTCTGTCGTAGGTGCTCACCGGGCATGGTTGCTTCGGTGAGTATCTGTGTAGAACGGCCCACAGGGAACCGACGACTCGTTATCACAATTCTGACGCGGCGGTGGACTCGGCTGAGCACACCCTCGAGGTTTGCCCGAGATGGGCGGCGCAGCGTCATGATCTGACATCAGTTGTGGGAGGGGACTTGTCAAAGTCGAGCATCATCGTAGCGATGCTCAGCAGCGACGATTACTACCAGGCGATGGCTTCCTTCTGCGGGACCGTCATGTCCCATGAGGCTGCCGACCCGGCCTCCCCCCGCCGATGACATATGGGGGTACGAAGGAGGCGCTATCTGCAGTGCCTCCAGTAGTACCCCTAAGTTCCGTGTCGGGCCGGAGTGGGAACCCGGTCCACTTCAACAAGACACGTCGACATGGGGACTGTTATAGCGTAGCCGGACAGTCCTCGAGGTGATGAAGTCTGGCCTTTTCGCCGAGGCCAGCCTGTCGCTGGAGCGGTCCTGTTGCATGCAGATCCGGCAGCCTCCATTAATAGCGGCTGAAGGCTCCCGTAGGGTTTTAGTTAATATTGCTACCCATTTGCCGAGTCCAACATAGGTTTGGGGGTCTACCCGTGCTCCCAGTTATCATGCGTAAATGCATTCCCCTTCGTCACCAAAAAAAAAAAAAGAAAAATAAGAGGTACTGAGGCCCATGATGTCATATGCCACTTCGGGCATATTCGTGGTCTAGGTATCCTGTGAAACATTTAACAACAGTTGCCCGTTGCAATAGTTGAAAAAGAACAAATCTTCCTGCTCAAGATAACCAGTGATATTCACTTACATATAGTAAAGTTTAAAATTCGAAAGATTCTTAAACAGACATTTATATATTATAAAGTTTTTTTCCGGAATCGCGAAAAAATTTATTTACAAATAAAGATACGTTTTTTAATACAGAAATTTAATATTAACAAAATAAATATTAGAGCAAGTGTTATTCTTATTTTAATAAACATACTAAATAACAAATGTTGTAGGTCACCACGCAGCTCAAATTATAGTTACTTTTTCATATTATAGGGGGGGAAACCAGAAGTCAGAGCCTTTTCACGAGTATCTATATACTATGGGCGGCACGACCGGGAAGGTCCATGGTCGTGCCAGCCCAATTCCTCTGCATTGCAGCATGGCACTTCATCTTGCTATTAACGACTAACGGACATTTGTATATCTGACAAAATGTAAATGTAGTAGCCTGTTATTATAACAATATTTTAACGAATAAAACAAGGTGAAACCAGAAATATGTGAGAATGTGTATAGTATAGTACGGCCAAAATAATTTCCTTGTACCTCACAAGGAAATTGTTCTAGCCATAACTACTATACGAAGCAAATATAGAATCAGTTATTACTGTATGGGACAGGAACATAAAAAATATATATTACAAATTGATGTGTTAAGTTTACGCGACTGTTACTCATTACAATAAAACTAATTTTATAGCGGTATATTTAATTATTTAACTAGCCCGACGTTTCAGAAGCTTTACAGCAACCATAGTCAAGGTCCTGATTTTACCAATTATTAAAAGTACCCAAAGAATAATAATTATTTAGTTGTTCCGGTTCACACATACAGTACTTATTAAGCCTTGTTGTCTTGAGGTGTTTGTTATGTTTAGTTTCTGATTTGGTTATGTTTATCACTGGGTCCTAAGCAGGAGGAAAGGCCCAGCCATGTCCTCTATTGGAATTTGGATGTTTTTTTTTTAATTTCAGTAGCCTCACACATCACCCTTGGATGGATATGTTACAAATTACTTAATTAACCGACTTGTTTAGGTTAATCATTCATTTATGCTGTTAATTATGATTTTATTTTTCTTTTTTTTATTATGTTGGTTTCTGAACAAAGTAACTCTTCTCTAGTGTAACATGGTACTTTGACTGTGGTGCCTAGATAACCCTGGGTACTAACGATCGCACTTTCACGATTGCGTAAATATTTACCAGGTTTCTTACGTACGTGTTACACAGTTTAGAACATTCAGTTAAAAAAAACCACGTGGCATCAACACTTATTATAAAATGAAGTCCGCCAAAAGCTGTCTGTCTGCAAGTGATGAATTTTCGTAAAACTTATTGAACGGTTTTTCATGCGATATTCACTAATGGGCAGATAATAAAAAAATACTGTTCACGATCGAAACCGGGGCCGAGAAAAAAAAATTTGAGATTTAAAAAAGTGCACTGTTGATGAAGTAATAATTATAATCATAATTTGCGTGCATTTCACACATACTTTATACACATTAACATTTCATAAGAAAAGTGCAACACAATAAATAAAAATGAGATTAAATTGGAAGTCACTTTCTGTACACAATAAATAATTTAATTAAAAATAAAGTTATTAGTCAATTTATTTTTTTTATAGTTTTAGGGACGCAAACGATAAGTCGATTTTGTCGACTGCCGGCACCCATAGACATTTGTATTTTTGTTGTCACGCAGATGCGGTAAAATTTTCACTTTACGTCGCGACGTACTTGTAATAGTAGTGCTACAACTACTTACTAGTACTTGTAAAAAGTAATGGCGATGAGTCGTCGGCGAGGTATCATGTTAACGAGAGAGACCTCCCCTGTATTCCCGGATCCAATTGAGCTGCAATGCAGCACAGCACTAGCTATTATTTTTTCTTCTCTTCTGTGATGATGCTAGGTTATGGCATTCTGGTTTCTCATCAATCCAACTGTTAAATAATTCTGAATCTTTAGGAATATTATGTATAATGGAGATTATAATAAATCATCTTTGTAGTATACGAGACCAGCTGTGCCCTGCGGTTTTCCGAGTAAAATGTATCGTAAAAACCGGGAACCATTTCATCATACGGGACAGAAAAAAACTAATCCAGATTGTAATTGCCAAATATCATACAACCTTTACAATTCAATATCATATAACCTTTGCCAAATATCATACAAATCCATTACTTCGTTTTCGCGTGACAGAGTAGCTAACACACATACAAATATTTGCATTTAAAGTATTAGTAGGATTTGTATGACGAATATATATACTATAAGAATTTATTTAAATTACCAATTATTTAAATGCATTTGTTTTTAACTTAGATTTTTGTCAGTAGTTTGTGCTCAGCTCAGCTGTACCTTATATTTTAAATGTAATTTATTTCCTCCAGGCCGACATAGATCTGGCAGTGGACGCTGCAGTGAAAGCTTTCCATCGATACTCAGAATGGCGCACACTCGACGCGTCTCAAAGAGGAATATTGCTCAATAAACTAGCCGACCTCATGGAGAGAGACAGCAAATACTTGGGTGAATTGGAAACTTTGGACTGCGGAAAGCCTGTCAAGGATGCGACCGGTGAGGCCTTATGGTCTGCACAAGTTGTCAGATATTACGCTGGAAAAGCTGACAAAATCCACGGAAATACCATTCCTGCTGGTAAGAAATTAATATTTTTTTTGGAAATGACACCGCCGTAAAGTGACAGCTATGCTATCGCGTTTCGTGCACTCTATGAGGGAAGTGGGAAAGGAGGGCAACGCATCTGCATGACAAGAATGCGGATGTTTATGTGCGTTGGTGACTACCAACTGTTAAATAATTCTGAAGCCTGCCGGCCGGAGCCTTATGACGACTGTCAAAAGGCTCCGACTTTGTCCCCCTATACTAAAAAAAAATAATTAAGATTTTATTATGATATTGCTTAAAAACACAAGTGCTTGTACTCTAGTATATTATATCCAAACGATTGCTGCTATATTATTTGAACAAGAGTACCTTGTAAATTAGTTAAGCCGTCGCGATCGGGAACCCTCTATAATACATAGTACCAACGGAAAATGAAGCGGAAATGTCGTTGCATTTGTACGATTTCCGAAAGTAATCGATATCCATCCATCATCCAGTTGCTTTAGTCAATATTAAATAACTACCAGAATGTTTCTTTCCCGTCTACGTAAGGAGTTGGATAAGGGATTATATACCGCATAAATAAGTTGAAGTAAGCAATTTTTTTAGATGGACCCGTCATATCTATGACAATGAAGGAGCCGGTGGGAGTTTGCGGACAAATCATCCCATGGAACTATCCCATCCCCATGTTCATATGGAAAATTGCTCCTGCTTTGGCTGCAGGTACGTTATTCGGTAATTCTTTTTGTTGGGTAAACGCATTTACGGTCCTCATCGGCCATCGGTAATACAGAATTTTTAAAACATTAGTCTTGTCTAATATACTCTTTAAATTGTTTTCAATAAAGGAGGTTACTCCACAGTGTATTTCTTTCTTTTTTTTTAATGAGGTGTTAACAAAAATCTATTTCGATTTTCCGTAGGCTGCACTGTCATTGTCAAGCCAGCCGAACAAACCCCGCTCACCGCTCTAGCTATGGCTGCGTTAGTAAAGGAGGCAGGTTTCCCGCCTGGTGTTGTTAACGTTGTACCTGGGTACGGACCAACTGCTGGTGCAGCTTTGACTCATCATCCTAAAGTAGACAAGATTGCATTCACCGGCTCCACCGAGGTAAGTCACATTATTTTGTTATATCAATGGGGGGGGGAGGCAAAAATTGCCGAGCCATTTTATGACAACCCATGCCCATTAACATCCACACGCCGATGCGTCGCCCATTACATCCCATCTCCTCCAACGGGCCCTACGCAGTACTCACTTTCAAAATACTAAAGTATAAATACATTTTCTTCGTTTTCTTAACAATTTTCTTAATTCAAATTTTAAAATCAAAACTTCAAATCAGGCGTCGGTCGTAAGTATAAATTAGTTAAGTCTGTAAATAAATTAGCTACTAAGATGGTACATGGAATCATTTAAGAACACAAGTGATATTACGCTTTACAAAGCTAGTTGCTATAATAATGTATTATCCATGTAATATTTTAATGACTATATTTTAATAATTTTAGTAACAAGTAGTACCATGCTGCATTGCAGGGGGATGGGGCTGGCACGACCGTGGGGATACCTCTCGATCAATCGATACCGCCGTAAAGTGACATCTTCAGTGTGGCGTTTCGTGCGGTTTTTGAGTAAGCGGTGGCCCAATGGGGGAGGCGTAAGGAAGGCAAGGCATCGGCATAATAATTGTACAGATGTTCATGGGCGTCAGTAGTCGTAGAAGGGTTCCCATTGCTCTTTTGTCGCCCTATACTTTAAAAAATATTAATACCTATGTGCTTTGTTTAGAAATGCACGAAAGGGAGAAAATCTTAGAGAGAAAAGTTAAATTGCGAACTTCATTTAACTATAGAAATCCCACATACGTTATTAACGGGATCTTATTAGTCTTAATATAGACCGTCTGTAGGTAAATTACGTCACTACACAATATATCAGTACACAATATACCGGGCGCGTCTTAGTGTTCTATCCAGATATCGACTTGGTAATTCCAAATAAAACAAAAGGGACGAGTCCCCTTCATTTCAAAGAACCCTTACTAAATCTCTGCTGACAACATCTTTTAACGTACACACTAAACACGTTCTAGGTAAAGCATAATATATTTTCTAACACTTCCTTTCTGTATATTTTTATTTTTTTAGGTCGGTCGCCTCATTATGAGCGCCGCTGCTGGTGTAAATCTAAAACGCGTAACCTTGGAGCTCGGTGGAAAGAGTCCCCTTGTCGTATTCAATGATGCTGATGGTAAGTAAGCATTTTTTTGTTTTACAGTAAGTAAGAGGCAGTGCCATGCTGCATTGAGGCGCAATTTGGCCGGCACGTCCGGGGAGGTACCTCTCGCTCTTATGATACCGGCGTAGTGACATTTTCGAGTGGTTTGTGAACATCCAGGGGCCCATTGGAGGGAAGGTGAAAAGAAGGGGCAACGCGTCGGTAGTAATTATGCTGATCTTCACGGGCGTCGGGTGTCGTAAAAGGGACCTGATTACTCATTTGTTCCCCTACACTATATAAAAAACAAATTTTAACATTCCTATTATAATGAGCTTGCCTCCTTTCGGTAAAATTGTCCCCTTGCAGCTCTAAACAGAGAGCCGTGAAAGGAGAGTGGAGATGCCTTTGCCTAGCAGACACACCAGGCCAGTCATAATAATAATAATATTCATTTTAATTACTGGCCTGGTGTGTATATACAGTAAATATGATATGATGTGATGGTATCGACATCTCAACAACAGCCAGACCAGATGTCCGTGTTTACGTAGGTTTGCCGCGGTCCACAGACGCTTCTGATGTATAATTGTACAGTATAGTAATTGTTACATAGCATACAGAGATAGGAACCACCTGGTAAGTGTGAGGGCATACTTATAGTGTGGGCAGACAATCCGTAATAATCGTACCATGAGCAGGCGCACCCGCCCCGTATGGCTCTTGGCGAGAAGACCTGCTGGTAATTATTGCACGTACAGTCATAAAATAACACAAACTATTGTTGGTGTCCTCAGTCGAAAAGGCAGCACAGATCGCTCACGACGCAGCCTTCGCTAACGGAGGACAGTGCTGTGTCGCCGCCACCAGGACTTACGTCCAGTCTGGCATTTATGACAAGTTCGTCGCAAAGGCCGCAGAAATCGCCAAGAAGAGGGCTGTCGGCAATCCATTCCGCGATGTACACCAAGGACCACAGGTAATTTAATTATTTATCACTCAACACTATACAATAAGAGCTAATTGAAAATATATTTACAGTCTTTTTTAATACTATAAGGTTAATCACCATGGTTGTAATAAGTCCGCAGATATTATTAATATTATTATATGCGATACCGGTTCTGAATCCATTGTAGGCTTTTGTATAACGTGGTAATTATTGACTAACAACACTCACAAACGCCGGTGCTACCAGGAGAAATTCAGTTCATTCCGACCTTTATCCGTCGTCGGGTGTCGGACGGCTGTCGTACTGATTGGACTTAAATGGATCGATCGCACTACGAAGTATTAGATAAAAATCCCTACTTACATTCATTTCAGATCGACGATGAGATGTTTGGTAAGGTGATGGGCTACATCAAAATGGGCAAGGTGGAAGGAGCGCGCTGCATCGCGGGAGGCGACAGAGAGTGCCAGAAGGGTTACTACATCCAACCCACCGTGTTCGCTGACGTACAGGACAACATGAAAATTGCCAAGGAAGAAGTAAGTACAAAAGATTCAAAGAATGAAATGCTGCACAAAATAGTTTTTTTTTTATCAATTGTAAAAAAATCACCTGATCGAACTGATGCTGAGATATTCTTTTGAGTAAAATAAAAATCTATAAAATACTGCGATCTGTTAGTTTTTACTGAGACACGAATAACAGGGCACGACACGACACGGTTCGGTATAAATCACATTTTAGTTCGAACTTGTACAGGGAATATACTCAGTCGAAATTATTTGACACGTTCAAATACGTTGAGGTGACGCCATGAATTTGAAATTGACGCCAAGTCACCTATAAGCATTTTCAAGTGCAAATACTTTACACTATTTCATAATGTTATTATGTGAAATTGTAGACCTCATACCGACATATGCACGCGCCTGCCAACGATATTTTCTTGATAGCATCGATCAATTTGATTAAACTATATTGAAAGATAGGAAAATGCTTATTACTAAAGATATTATAAATTTATATTGTATACATATCTAGTTCTATATTTAATATTTGCCACAAACATTCAATGAAATATTACATGTACATAAAAGCTTCAATATGGTACAGAGAGCATATTGTCAGAAAAGTGTTCCACATTTTAGGAAGAGGTAGTGCCATGCTGCACGGGAGGTGGTAGTGCCATGCATAGTACATGACACTACATAGGAGGCTATGCAATGGAATTGGGCCGGCACGTCCGGGGAGGTACATCTCGCTCACATAATGCCGCTGTAAAGTGACATCCTCAGTGTCGGGTTTTGTGCGGTTTGTGAGTAGGCCCATTGGGGGGAAAAGGAAGGCAACGCATTGACGTAGTAATTATGTGGATGTTCTAGGGCGTCGGTAGTCGTAAAAAGGCTCAGATTTCTCGTTTGCCCCCTATTCTATAAAAAAAAATTAAATAAGCTCCACGACGCTTTGCGTTTTGTGTGCATTAACCTGGGTGTTCTAGAGAAGTATTAATAACACTTACTAATTTTTTATGGCCCGTTTCATTGGATTCGTATAGATGTCGTGATTTATTTTTGCTATAATTTAATGTAGGTGTACATCTATAAAATACTCACCTACGTTTTCTGTTAAGCTATTTATCGTTTACGTGTCACAAAATTGTTTATGGTTCTCTAGATCTTCGGACCAGTCCAAAGCATCCTCAAGTTCGAAACCTTCGAAGAAGTCATCGATCGTGCCAACGAATCCAACTATGGTTTGGGAGCCGGTGTCGTGACCAACGACATCGGTCTGGCTTTAGCGTTCGTGAAACACGCCAGGGCCGGTTCCGTATGGTAAGTGCCGGTTCCATCGTCACTGACTAGGGATCCACCACAGGGACCGGATTGCTACCTTAACAAATTACAGTCTTAAACGTTCCTTGGTCTCACTCTATTCGTCGGTTTAAACCGCATAAAAATCCGTCTCCTAGATTTTAAACTAAATAAAAAATGAATGAACTTTCTAGAAAATGAGTACAGAGTTAACGAAATATGTAACGTAAAAATTAAAGATATTTACAGAAATTTTATATGCATATTCAGTAGATCTGTGAATCGGCTATTGTTTATTTTTCATACCCCTAAGTGATAAGGCTTGTTCACCCAACCTTACAACAAGGTACTTCTCTATATTTTGATACATATTTTGTAGTTATCTAGTGATTTTTAACGCGATACCTAAAATATTTATATCAAGATACTATCTATGTTGTTGTACTTGTCACCTGATCCCTAGGCATATGCAGTCAGTGGTAACGTCGCTCATAAATAGGGGTTTGGATCTCTGCGATCCAGAACACCTCGAAGAAGAAAGGAGACATCCACCGTGTCCTATGGAGGAACGGTTACAGGGTGAGGAAGGGATGGTGGATAAGCCAAAAAAGAGATTGGATCTCTGTCATCCAGAACACCTCGAAGAATAAAGGAGACATCCACAGAGGAATGGTTACAGGGTGAGGGAGAAATGGTGGATACGCCAAAAATGGGAGAAACTTTCGGAGGTGAATCGGCAACCAGTTTTTCTGCCATACCTACTGCGCGCACCGAAGGATGTGTTCCCCTTGCAAACACCCGGAGTTTACAAAATTGAGTGCAGTTGTGGAAGCTCGTACATCGGCCGAACAAAGCGAGCTATGGTCGAGAGAATTAAGGAGCATATTTCTGCATGTAAAAACCGACAAATTAATTAATCCGCCATAGCTTTTGAACCAATCCCTGTATACAGTTCCATAAACCGAAGATCCTCTCCAGCGACAGTCAGTACTATCCCAGGATGGTTCGGGAAGCTATAAAAATATAAAAAAGCATAAAACTATCAACCGAAGGGATGGTTTTAAATTATCGGCATCGTGGAACACAGTAATAAATAAAATTAAAAGTCGGGGTTGACAGTCGGATCGTGTGGCAGATACCGCGAGTGTTGTGTGCCGGGACATTTCGGAAAATAAAAAACAATCGGACGAAATGGGGGTCAATGCCCCTACTTCTCATTCGCAATGAGGGTAATCGCTGCATCGTCATGCGTCACAGCAGCTGTCATCACTTCATGTCAGTCGGCTCGTGACTACGGCTGGTGTAATCCGGTCGAAACGTCGAGCAAGGTATTTACAAAAACTTGGCCAGAACCTTGATATAATTATTTTAAGTATCGCGTTAAAATCCGCTAGATAATGACAAAATGTGTAACAAACGTGAAAGTCTCAAACAATTGCTACATATTGTTCCTCTAATCACAGGGTCAACATGTACGATTACATCACACCGCAAACGCCTTTCGGAGGATTCAGAGATTCCGGTATTGGCCGCGAGCTGTAAGTGTTGCCACTACAAATAGCTTTAATAATTCTCGAGCACAAAAAAGTGGCTCCATTATAAACATATTACGTGAACTAAGCAGCGAGCAATTATTTATGTATTATTCTCTTCCTCTAGCATGGTATAAATAGATTACTGTCTAAAAACAGCGCGTAGACGGAGCCGAATTACTGATAACATTTTAAGTACGTTATCCGTTCTAAATTCACATGGAAACTAATACAAAAATATTGTTGAACAATCAATTGGAAAAATCGCTCGAACAGAGGTCTGACATTACTTATAATGTACGTGCTGCGCTAACAACAGTTGCAACGTGATATCGACACAGGCAAAAAGTGGAAACGCCTAAAACTGTCCTAAACCTATGTAATCTAAAGAAACTGACTTTAGATTTAATTCTGGAATCTGCTAATGTCGTCGCAACAACATGGACAAATTATCAAATGTCTACTAGTCACTTCGACAAGTGATAATAATTTGTGTTTACTTGTGAGATTTAAGAGAGGCCAGTATTTTCAGGTTTAATTATCTGTAGATTCGTAATTCAAATTTCAAACTTTATAATTATAGTAGGTTTGTGTCTATCGACAAAATAAAAATTGATATTTTTCGAATATCTCCTGTGTATTGATGTCATAATTTGACGCGAATGTTACTCATTACAATAAAACGGTTTTACGTATTTTATCGCGGTTTATTTATTTCTAACTAGCCCGACACTTCAGAAGCATTACGCCATGGTTGCGGGTAGACTGAAAAACTGAAAAGAAAATCGGTATAGTTAAATAATTAAATAAGCCGCGATAAAATCCGTAGTAGTTTTATTATTTCCTAGGCATAAATAAAAAACATCAATTTCTTGTCCGAGCAAAACACTGCTTCCATTATTGATTGGTACAATCGTTTTAATGTTTTTTTGCCTTTTCAGAGGGGAAGATGGAATCCAGCAATATTTGGAGACCAAGACTGTTACCATAAGCCTACCAAAGACAAAGATTGTTTAACTACTCGATGTTCCAAATTTATAATAGACCTACCTAAACATATATTTTTATTAAAAATATTTTTTTTACTATTTGTTCACATCTTGTTCGATTTCACGATACTTTATTTAAAATATCATCTACCCACAAATATATTTTAAGCAAATCCTGAGAACTAAAAAAGGATTAAATCATGGTCTACATTTAGATACATCTTTACGACTGCCAATATAGTTTACGTTAGAAGTGTGCAGTATATGCCATCGACACCATATGCTATGTGCCTACAATTGCAAAAATATATGATCGATTGATGAATGTTGCTTACAGTGAATTGTAATTACAACGTTGGCACTAAATAATTCCATGGTTTCTTACCAAGTTACTTTCACCTTAGAGCAACCATTTTATTCCCCTAAACGAGTTGTCCGCCGATTTTCCTTTTTATGGGGTTTATCGTTATTTTTATGAGACAGGTTTGTGTTAAATGAGTGCTAATGTTTAGCAGGTGGACCTAGTGGGTTTTGCGATTTGATACAATATTGCGCAGGCTCAGCCTACCGAGGAATGAGCACGAATTTTTAATGATGACAATTGTAAGTAAATTCATAAAAATGAAAATTAAAAAAATACAATTAAAGACAATATACATGTTAAGAATAGACAAAAATACGATGTAGAAACTTTTTTTTGTGGTTGGTTTAGCTGACTAACTTAATCATTATCATCGTAACTGACCATTTTAATTAAACAACAAAGAAAACTTGATGCCAGCGAAATTGGGCCGTAACGACCCCCATCTCCTTGTTACAAATCTTATGCCTACAATTACTTACTCCATAACGGCCTAATGGTTTTTTAAATGGTATGATACCTGTACCTTTTAACTTACACCGTTTAGTTTATTTTATCTTCCTTTTCGTAGCGTAAAATGAGGCTTTTTTCCACGTTTCTAACTGGTGTGATCCAGCCCACAACATCACACTGTCGAAAATTAGTAATGCTAGTACAGTTACTATAGTGACCCTGAGTGAAACTCTTTACGTAACGTCTACCTTACTGAGGAGACATTGTCCACTAGTACATTCGGTTACTCCAACATAGTGGAAAAGTGAGAGCTAATCCAACGTCTGCGTAAACGTTGATATTTAGCACTTAGCATCGCTCGCCTCAGTTAGTAAATTTTGTATACATTAATTTGCCATGTGCGATCTGTTGATTAATGGGCATCTACATTTATAGAAGATGAATGGAGTTTCATTCCTAGTGTTGATTTAGGCGTATCTAATATGTATGAGTCTAATATAATAAATTCTATTTTACATGGAGTACCTTAGTATATTAAAATAGTTGTCAAAACATACATATTATTATAAATCGTATTCCTTAGTTGATACAGCACACATTACAAAAAGCATTAAGAACTCCCGCAAAGATAATTAAAATAGCTCCTATCCGTAAATAAAATAGACAAGTGCCGGTCCTATGGAGTTTTAACTTTATGTATCTATTGTTAACAATGGGAACTATTACTCTACTAGCGATTTGCTCCGGCTTTGCCCGTGAATAACAAGGTCCGTATTGTTACCCACTAAAACCTTCACTAACCATCACATCACATACAGACGAACATCTTTTGGGGATTTAGTTTTATAATACGTATAGACAGATAGATTAGCGTGGCTTCGTGTGTTGTTGTTATTATCTAATAAATATTCCTTTAACACAGTAATGTTAACATAGAGTCATTGACCTAAATAATTTGTGGACTGGGGTAAAAGTTACGCATGCGTTTAGCAACCACTTATGTCCGCTACTGGTAACAATCTAGTATCCGATGACCGATATAAATAACAAACCTTTCGATATAGCTACTTATCATAAACAAGCCTTGATTCGTTATCATTATTAGAATAGAAGCACATTTATGCACGGCTTCACAAGATTATTGTGAAAAAAGCTCGTAAAATAATGGGCATTGCACATTTTTTCTAACACCTATAATATAAGAAACTAATTTGAGCAGTTTTGATTTTTTCATTTTCGTTTCTTTTTTATTATTTAAATTTCTTGATGGTTTAGGCTCTATTACATCATCACTGGCATAAAGGTAGCTGTCAGCCTTTGTCTATATATTATCGTTTTTATGTGACATTATAAAATGCCAAAAAGTCAAGTTATTATTTCTAAGTCCAATTAATATCACTTAAAATAATTTAAATAATAAATACTATTATTAGTCGAATGCTTCTACTGCTTGATAGCCATGAATTTTTATAAGTGGGGCTTTTGATAATTTAACATGACACTTGACAGTTACCAGTTTTGAAAAAAAAAACGATAAAATATAGGCAAAGGCTGACAGCCATCTTTATGCCATTGATGACGTAATGAAGCCTAAGCTATCGGAACAATTAACAAAAAAGGCATGAACGAAAAAATCAAAACTGTTCAAATTAATTTCTTATATAGGATTAAGACTAGGATTTACGAAATCTAGAATAAAAAGTAGATGTTAAAAAAATTTACAACGCCCAATGGAGAAGAAAGCTCGAAGCGAAACAACGCGGGCAAGACAAACGTGCGAGTCTTATTCGCCTTATTTTTCTTTTTTTTTTGTACACGCGTGGAAACTCATTTGTGCGCCTTCACGTGTGGAGTTCGGTGGTGTGCGGGGCTCGTGGCATCTTGTATAACCACAAAAGCCACTGAGAGTGCCATCAGTGTCACCTTTGGTTAGGTGCCCCGGTACTACGAATAATCACGATACCTCGAACTCTAAGAGACGACGCGTCCTTCACAGAAGGGTTACCCAACATCACAAGACAACCCCATCAAATTTGGAACAGTGCTATGGGGTGAGGTTCCCTTCTTCATCCCTTGCCCCGTGCGCAAAAGTGCCTCCACTTCTTTCTCTTTCGTCCCCTCTTCTTATAAGAGGGGTACACATGGCACATCCCTTGGTTCTATTCGCTTCGACCAAGGTGTCCGGGTTCACCTCAGGCTATTGAGCACCGCCGCCACGACAAGGCTTGAACCATGGTGGGATGCGTCCTATTCGCCTAGTTTAACACTACCGTAATAAATACAACTTGAAATATAACTTGAAATTAAAATTACAAGAATGTACATGTATACAAAGTTACAGGCATAAGTTTATTTTTAATCATATTATATAAAACCCACATTTTACATACTACCGATGGCGAACGATATAAGCTGCCTATTTTCATTATATCACTTCTGACAATATTATTATACTTCTATACTTCCTATCTCTAATAGGAGGCAAACGGAACCCCACTAGTGTAGCCACCGCATGTCTGATGACGGATATATTTCAATGTGAACAGACTAAACAGGTATAAAACAAAGTTTTAATGCGAAAAGGCTTCCTAACCTGCGACAAAATCCAGACTAGGTCAGTATGTGGTTTGATATGACAGGACAGGAGTTTCAACAGTGCCCTTCCAGGCATCGTTGAAACTTGAAACTCAAAGCGAAAAATTCCCTTCCTGGGCATAGTCCGTTCGGATACTTTTAACACCGGTCCTCCATCGAGTCGAACTCTCTACAGCCAACGAATTTTAGGTTATGGTTTTTTTTCTCATGTTGGCAGTTATTTGTCTGAATATACTTTAAACTATTCTCGCCTACTGAAAAAGTGAGTTTGACAACAATATTATTGTCCCAACGTATGATATGTCAGATATTTGCATTTGCACCAAAGTGTAAGTTGTAGATGTAGAACATGTTATTGAAATAAAATATAGGTGATGATATCAAGAGGCCTCGAACTTAAATACTCCACTGCGGTGAATCACACAATATGTTTAGCCACTCGGAAAAAAACTACATAAGTTTCGACTACGAGGTCGTTTTTTGCATTCACAATGATATCCTGCACCTTCAAATTTTACTTGTTTCAGTCTCTCGGAATTCTTTAGTTGAAACTAATAAAAGACTATTGAAACTGCTTGTTGTTTTCTTACTAATGTTGAAACACTTCTATAACAACGACATCTTTTTACTATATGAATACAAGATAGCAATGGGTTAAATTGACACTTAATGTATATATGAATATTATATATGTTTTTGGAAGAGGTAGTGCCATGCTGCATAGGAGGATGTAGTGTCATGCACCATGCATGGCACTACATCCTTACAACGGAATTGGGCCGGCACAACCGGGAAACTGCTTCCTCACTTGATACTGGCGCAGAGTGTAAAAAAAGTTTGCTCGCAACTCTTTCTCTTAGCCCTACAGTAATATCCCTCGCCCTCCTTCCATCTTCAACTTCCGTTGGCCTCGCTCTCGAACGCTCTCATTGCGCATTCACCATCGTATTCCAAGCGCCAAATCAAGCGTGTGTAAATAGGTCTTACTTCAAAGAGCCGGTTTAGCGGACACTGCTTAACTTAATTCCTTAATAAAAGATAGTGCATAGTAGCGGAATTGGGCCAGCACGACCGGAGAGGTAATTCTAGTTCGCATGATATCGGAGTAAGGTGACATCTGCAGCGTCGCGTTTTGAGCGGTTTATGAGTAGCCGGTGGTCCATTGAGGGAGTGGAAAGGAGGGCAACGCATCCGCGTAGTAATTATGCGGGTGTTCGTGGGCATCATAGTCGTAAAAATGTTCCAATGTCTCGTTCGCCCCCTATATACGATGAAAAACTGCAACCCATGTCACGATATTTTCAGCAGCCTGTGCGTATAAATTACCTACTAGCGGCGCCCCTTGGTTTCCTATGTATTGATTTCATCCCCCTACCTCATTCACCTCCTTAAGACGTGGATATGAAAAATCTATATCTTAGTGCGCACTTACATCATGAAAGAAACCTTTACACCAAATTTAAAATTACTAGGCACAGTACTTTCGGCTGTGCGTTGTCTATCATTAAATCGGTCAACAATATCGGAAGACTTTCATATATATATATAGATGTATATTATGGTATCGAATATTAGGCAAAATCTATTATATCAATGTCTGCCTAGTCAATCGTGAACTTGTAACAATCATACCCGTGGGCACGCGTTGCTCCACACGGCGCGATAAAGTCAGATGCATTCAGTGTTCGTTATCGTAGCCGCGATTTTATATAACCACCGGTTGCTCCTTTTTCTATTCACTTCACAAGAGTTCCTCATACGCCACGCTTGTTTTATCCTCATAATGGCTAAAGTCGACATCAAATATACAAAGGTAAGAAAACCTTTTCTATCCATATAATATTAACGTTTGAAGATACGATTTTTTAATTTCCATTTTTATGTACGTTTATTGGTACATAACACATTTGTGTTTCTTAAAAGATTGAAGACCTGCACATATTTTTTGTAATTTTGGGAGGCATATTGTAGCAATAAAATGTTGATTGAAATTAAAATGTACACAGAAATATACTCTTATTTTTTACTACACAGACTAGATACTACCTGCATTTTATTCAAAATTAAGATAAAGTTTCCTGTATAGTAATGTGACAACGATCATATAGGAAGAAAAGTGTCTACAACATCAATATATTTGTACAGGTAGCAAATTATTTTAGTATTCTTCAATGTTGGTATATGTAGCCATATTGCTGGATAGTAAAAAAATGTTTTTATTTAAATGAATATAGAAAATTGTAGTAATATAAATAAATAGATAAATCTATTACCAAAGAAAGTCCCCAAAAGTTGTCTGTCTGTACGTGATCGATTTTCTCAACGTCTACTGAAGGTATTTTCATGCCATTATTTCCCAGGAAGGTTTATAATTTTTTAGGGGTTGGCAATTTCTTCACGGGCAAAGCCAGGCGGATTGCTAGTTACATCATGAATTAATTTCCCAGATTTATAAAAGTAAGAATAGGAAAGGCATTAGTAAATCGTGTATACAGTGTTCCAATCGTCAAGCGTTCTGAATGACGTTCGAAAAGTTAAAATCGATTAAGTCAAGCATCAGCGAACTGGCGTGAAGATGAGCGTGTGTTGTTATTGAATCCAGAAACAACTAAATTATTTATATATGTGCCAATACTGCCACTTAATTTGTAGTATTATTAAACACTGCACAAACTTCAGTTCGCAATTGAAAAAAATGCTTGTTTTGTTTTGACGTATTCATACGTATTTATTCATGCATATTTGTAGCTTATGACTTTATCATACGTCATAAAAAATATTTTATTAAAGGAAGCTGAAAAGGTATGTTATTGAAGAACTTCTTTTTTAAACAATTTATGGAAAAACGACTCAATACTCGTTCAGAAAATACGTTTTTAAAATACGAGCACGAAATGCCGCGCGAAGGAGACAAGCCGCAGCCCAAATAAAGTGGTTTAACTTAAAGAAACCGCAAGCCTTAAGTGATATATACACACGCAGATAGGTGTTTCTCCTGTAGTTTTTCTATCATATTGGCCATCTTGAATGTTCCTCTGATGTAGCGGTTTCTGATCCTATATTTTAAGGTGACTCTCCTCGACCAGCGTCATCTCGGTTACGTGAAGCTTCTGTTCGTCTACTTTGCGAAGTGACCAACGCTCTGATCCGTATGCGAGAGCCAGTCTTACAGCTCCAAGATTGCAGATCCAAGTTATTTGATCTTATCGACTTTGGTAAGGGGAGTACCTTCTAAATTCACTGTTGCTGCTTTGTTATCGTTAGAGTTTGAAAAATTGCAGTGCGTATCATCAGTCTTGAGCCTGCGAATCTTCAGCCCACTGCCCTCCAATGTTGAGTGTCATGCCTTAAGCTTGGTTAAGTTGAGTTGTTTCTTCTGCAGATTCTGTAGTAAGTACTACGTCGTGAGCATGTTATATAGGGTGGTGGTTTCTGCATGCCACCTGTAGCATAGTACATAACCATGCTGAATAGCAGAGGGCTTAATGTGGAATCTTGATGGACTACTACTTTGACCACGAACTTGGCTCCGATACTTGCTAGAATTAATACTTCGGTCGTGGTATCACCGTACATATTTTTCAGGGGATCTATGAAGTCTTATGGGACCTGTTACGATCTTAAAGCGTGCCATATGAGTTTCCTTGGCACTCGACGAAATGCTTTCTCAAGGTCTATGAAGATCGTGTGAAGTCTGTATAGCGTCTACTGTATCTAGACCCCTGGAAAACAAGCACTTATTAGGTATATATTTTGTTATTTATTAAGAATTCTAGCGAGCACAGCTTCCCACAGTCTTTACGTGTGTGAGGACTATTTAATTGCTTGATAATATTCACATTGCGCTATATCGCCCTTGTTTTTACAGATAGGAATAAGTTTAATCTTCCCCCAGCCATCTGGCATGTCCCCTTCCTTAAGTATGACGTTAAAGGGAATTGCCATCTATGAGATGCTAACGTCTACCGCTATTTTCAAGACTTTTGAAGGTATCTGAAAGAATGTTATCAGGTCCATTTGATATGCCGTTTTTAGTTTTGTTTAATGATTTTTGCCTTCCACTGGAGCTATTACATTTAAGGTTCCGTGAGTAGGTGTAGGTCTGATGATGTTTTCTGTGAGAATTCTTTGTTTAGCAGCTGACTATAGTATCCGGACCATCTTTCGTTGATGTGTCAATAGTGTGCCTTTGGAGTTATTTATATACTTGTTATATTTAATGTTTTCGTTTGTCTGTGACAGAACTTAGCAGTTTTAAATTTTTTTTAGTAATTTTAGCCTCCAAGCGCTCTTTGTAGAAGTTCTCATTTGCTTTTGCTCGTGCGCATGCAACCAAACTTTTCACTTCTTTCTTGGCTTCGATATATTTTTGACGATTGGTCGCGGCTCACGAACTTTGTCACGTTTTGAATCTCATCTTTTCCTCGGCTAGATCAACCAGGTTGAATTTTTGCCTGGTTTAACTTTGTTCCTACTAACGCCTAGTGCTACCTTTGCTGCCTTGGCTGTCTGTTTAGTGTGCGCTTAGAACTCATTTCGGACGCTATTTTATTTTCGTCTATTCGGAAAATTTTAAGAAAGCGCTTACAATATGAAATCTTGGCCAATTACAAATTTTCACTATTTGGATAAGTTGAATAGATTAGATTTACTCCACTCGTATTATGAGTTTCATGTACTTTATTATTAAGACTTCTAAACAACTTCATGTGACTGAGATGAAGATGCTATGCTGGTTGGCGGGAGTCACCTTAAAAGATAATATCAGAAATCGCTACACCAGGAGAACGTCGAAGGTGGCCAATAATATCATAGAAAATTACAGGAGCAATTATGGCCATGTGATGCGTGGAGAAGAGGACCATATGACCAGAAAGGTTCTTAATATCGTCGAAAGAGGTACAGGGCGTCCACCAATAACATTGATCAAAACCATACTCAAAGATGTGTTGACTAGGTAACTTCAAACTCAATTGGTAATGTTGCGCTCTGTGTAAAAAATTAAGATTAGAAGGACCAACCCCAAGGGAGATGGGACCTAACGGCACGGAGGAAGAAGAAGAAGTTGATGAGAAGAGATCAATAAATAATAAGGGCATTTAAGTGATAACGTATTCACTAAACAGCGTTCCTAGGCGGTAGCGATAACCTTTCATCGATACGATGTTAACTTTAGATCACGTTCAAACATTATTCACTGATCCCTGTAAACAAATGGGCTTTGTTGGCCCAATGGCCCATTGAGGGTAACGCATCTGCGTAACAATCATGCGAATGTTCATGGAAGTCGGTAGTCATGGAAAGGCTCCGATTCCTTGTTTGCCTCCTTATGCTATTAAAAACACCTCATCAAGATCACACGACTAACAGACCTTCTATAATTTGTAGAACCCGAAAATTTTCTGCGCACGTATCACGCATGCATGGCAGGTATGAGCAATAAAGTTGCATAAAACACTCACACCACCACCAACCACAAAGTGGCGAGGTAGAGGTGACGCAGGCTGAACTGAGCGTCAAAGTATTCTGCAAAAAGCGCTAGTTAGTATCGGATTGCAACGAACTTATGCGGTGCTGCCATTTTACAGCCGCACAACCCTACACTTTAACTCAAATTACTAATGTTTAGAGGTGTCCGGCTGAGAGTTGTATCCAAACTAAGTGTACGACAAGTTCATTTCTAACATCATTCTCCATAAAATATATAAAACTAGGGCTGTTTTACACACCTATGCTACCTGCTAAGGTGAATGGTTGTGGTTGTCTACGTTGGATATAAACGTAGATTAACTTTCAGATTTCATCAATTATGGAAACCTGCTGCTACTTGCGTACATGTTCATAACGAACACAAACAATGTCGACTACTATAGATAATTAATTTGTATGTACGTGTTAGGTTACATGTGTGTGTTGAGGATATGGAATTTTGAAATCCGAAACCGAGCGTACATCACACTGAAGCCAGTGTCGGTAACAGATCCATAACAACTATTGTTGGGCCGTGGTTTCAGATGTTTGTGTTCAAGCGTAAGCCTTTCTACTTACAAGTCTTGTAACGCACTCAAAGACTACACTTGCATTTGCATCGTAAAGTACCAATTGATTTTCAAGGTTGACTATTAGATAGGCGTAAGAAGTGCTTTATTGTTTTAATCTGCTTTCACGATAAGTGTATAGAGACTTCAATACTGCTAAGTAGAAAATGGATATATATATATATATATGGATATATATATATATATATATATATATATATATATACTTATCTAAATATTTTATTGAGATTTACATAAATCAATGTTTAGCAGTGGTTCGGATAGAAGCTGCTGACAATGATTACAGTACTCAAGCTTTGATTGACGGGCGTCCATTGATTTGTCGTAGTTGATATATTATATTCTGATATTTGATTCACAAGAGGATCCACTGATATATTTTCCCAGCAACCTGGATACAATATGACTCTTATAAAACCCGAACCACTCCGCGGAAGTCACCAAGGAAATGTCACTTTATGACGAAGTCAAACAACGTTTCTGCATGACAACAATGCGGATGTCGATTCGGTGAAAATACTTCAATCGCTCGGTTCCCCTCTATACTATAAAAATAACCTCCATGACGTGCTAATATAGTTGAATAACAACATGACTCTTAGATTTATACAAGTACCTCTGGACGGCTTTTGTATAACCTAACAATTGAATCATAGTGTCATTATATCCACAGAGTCAACAAGTAGGTGTTATACAGGTAAACGTACAGATAGGTACAAAATAATAGGAGCATCGAATTGCGCATGACAGATTCCGCACAGTTTTGAACACAAAGCTTAGGTCATCTGATAATATTACTGTGCTCCAGGATGAGGTGACTAACAGATAAACATGTTTCTATTTGTCAAGTCAAAATTCTACTACGTAGGTAAGTAGGTTTGGTGAATAGCAATTATATCAACCTAAACATTTGTAAGAGTTACACAACAATCCTTGCTTTCTTTTGGACCTGAAATTTTGCTGCCAGAGCGAAGATAGGCCCAATACAGCTTCATCGGATTGCTACGAGCACGAGACTATGTTCAGGGTGAAAAAGGGGTCCGACCCCCTCCCCCCACACGCTTTCCGGCAGATCAGAAATTTGACTATTATTTGTATGGCCATAGAGATCACGGAGTCCTGGACCCGTACACCGTAGCCGTACACCCTCTTGACCCTTAGACGGGTGAAATAACTCGTGCGCGGTAGTGCGGAATACCTAACCAGTACTGCAATACCATTTAACCTAGGCAAATCTCAAATCGTAGTGAAACAATTCTTGTATGAATTTTAATTAAAAGGATATTGCTGATATTTGAATAAATACAAATGCATTTAATCATCCAGGCAGCAGGTGAATTGAAATTACGCACAGTTTCCAGTTTCGCCAATATTTCAACAGAAGCATAAACATTGTAATTGTTACAGCTATTCATCAACAATGAATGGGTGGATTCCGTAAGTAAGAAGAAATTTCCAACAATCAATCCACAAGATGAGACGGTAATCGTGGAAGTAGCAGAGGGTGATAAGGTAAACATTAGAATTTTAATATTTAAAGGAGATGGTTCACGACACGAGAAATGATTTAAAAAGCAACAAGAGGATGAAGCACTGCTCCCAGCTGTGGGCAGAGTCCCCGCAATATCAGCTCGTTTCATTTGACCGTACACAACGCAAAGCGGCTTGAGTCGGTGACGACTAGTTATCTCCGATCCGTTACAACTTAGGAGTGTTCAAGAAAAGTGCACACCTATTACTTAAACGTAGGGAACGCGTCTGCAAGACGCCTAGTATTATAAATGTCTATGAGCGGCGGCAGTCACTATGCACCCGCTCATTTGCCCTCTGTCTCATTAAAAAAAAGAATGATTTAACATTGTTTGAGTCCATCCAAAGCAATGAAGGAATATCCTAATATGCACTTTCTTCACTAGACAAGAATACACTAGAGCCATTGAACTTCGAGACAAAATAAAGCCAATCAAGGGTGAAAATAGTATTTCTATTCTTAGCATTGACGGGCGTCTAAGATTATCCCTGCAAAGAAAAATAGATGGACCGTATAACAGTTTCAACATTATCTTTTTGTAGAAATGATGTTTAGATTGTTAACTAATTTCTCAGTGGAGAAAATTTTTGAATAGTTACGCTAAAAATCCACAATCCGCAACTGGATTAAATGATTTTTTCTTATCAAGATATTGGCTACTCTCTAATAATATTTTACCTCGAGTATTACTTTCAACGCGTTTTTCTTTGTTGGGTCCAAAATCTAAGCAAAGTTTTTAAAAAATTCTACTACAATGATAACATTCTTCTATTTTAATTATGTTTCCAGGCAGATGTGGATTTAGCAGTACAAGCCGCAGTGAAAGCATTTCATCGTCATTCCGAATGGCGTAAGTTGGATGCATCACAAAGAGGAAGGTTACTCCTCAAATTAGCGGACTTACTAGAGAGAGATCATGAATACTTGGGCAAATTAGAAACTTTGGATTGCGGTAAACCAGTCGCCCAAGCAACAGCCGAAACACTTTGGTCTGCGCAGATTTTGCGTTACTACGCTGGAAAAGCCGATAAAATATTAGGAAACACTATCCCTGCTGGTAAATTCTTGATTTTTATTTTATTGAATTTAAAAAAAAAATTGTACTAAATTTCTTATCTACTTTTACACTAATGTCATTAAATAGCCCTCGCTTCACGTTACTCGGTGAGCAATGGGTATCCCACCAAATGTGCCACCCCAATTTGGCTGCAAATCAAAATCAGGCATGTCTAGGTCAAAGATCCTACCTCTTTCATATGGTATAGCAACTTCGTACGTCTAAAAAGCCTGTGAACAAACAGAATATCTTTGGACGGCAGTTTCCTTTTCACACAATAGACGCTCACTGTTAAAACATAGACAACAAAACAGAAACACAAGATTCAGCTGTAAAAAAATCCTGTTTCCAGTTAATATACATACCGAGAATGAAAATCAAAATGGTTTAATCAGCTTTAGCCGCTTACACATTTTTAATTTATAATGAAAAATGTGTAAGCGGCTAAAGTGCAGCAAAGTGACAAGACAATTTAATTGCCTCGTAAATAAATGTTAAAAATATCGTAGGAAGTTTAATTTATTTTATATAAAATATATACTTTAGATGGAGAAGTACTTTCAATGACGTTAAAGGAACCGGTTGGAGTTTGTGGTCAAATTCTTCCTTGGAATTATCCCATCCCAATGTTTGTGTGGAAAATTGGTCCCGGGTTAGCAGCAGGTATGTTATTTATTTTATCCCTGGCGGTATATGTTTCAGCGACCGATGTCTATAAAGCCTCGCAAAGCATGCACAAAATATGTATCGACTATCTTTAATTCCAAGTAAATCTCGATTAAAAGATATAGTATGTGTATGATGAACACGCATTCCGAAGCTCTTTGTGCTAAAATGTCTAAATGTACACATTCTAGCCGCGTCGCTTATTTTTTAACTATAGCTAAGATTTTTTAGATACATCTTTAATATGAAGAACATATTTTGTTCAGTCAGTTTAGTTGTTCCTGCTGCTATTTCTTCTAAATGCCACGTTTGCCCGAAGTTAGGTGTATAAAAAATTGATAATAAAAAATAGGTAACGAAAAAAATAGATAATGTATGAAAAAACATTAGTGTGTTACATCTTTCAAGTCACCCAAAGTGAAGGACGAAGTTGTGTAACATTAAAAAGGGGAACCGCAATGCCTAATAAAATACGATGAATATTTACGTTTTCATACTTAAAGTAAATTTATGTCGGTGGCGGCGTAAATTATTTCACTTGTCTTCACGTGTTCATCTCAATTTTATACCAGGACAACATGTCAGTTGCTACACTTATGCGACTACATTAAGTATATTTTCTCTTAGGTTGTACCCTTGTTGTTAAACCGGCCGAGCAGACTCCTCTCACTGCACTCGCTTTAGCCGCTCTAGTCAAGGAGGCCGGGTTTCCACCAGGAGTTGTAAATGTTGTTGTCGGCTACGGCCCAACAGCCGGCGCTGCTTTGACCAATCATCCGCAAGTAGATAAGATAGCGTTCACAGGATCTACTGAGGTAAGTTATATTTTGTGCGTTTATTAGCGAAAGGAAAACATGTTAGCCACATAAGTATACCCTGAGGTATGCCCGCGTAAAACTTCGTATAAATAGATATGTTGGTCGAAAAGAAGTCAAAAAAAATTTATAAGAGCTGTAATCCTTCCTTAAACGTACTATTAATTATTATCTATCCACAGTCCACTTGTGGAATTGCTTCTTGCACCTATATAATGGAAAGGGTGTTGTCTTTAAAAAGAACACAAAAATTCCTTCTCTTCAATGTGAGAAGGAAGCGTTTGAGTTTCTAACTTAGTGAGGGGACTCTAAAATCCTTATTCGTCCTCTCTCTTCCATTTGTCCGGCTATTTCTGAAATGTGACTGTCGCGCAGAGGAAGGTCATGGCTCGCCAATCCCTGTACCTTCCCACACCAACTCTAGAGCCAGCCATGTAATATATGTCTCGAGGACGTGCTGAAAACCGACCCTGTTAAAAAATACATGTAATGTACCTGTTAAAAAATACATATACTTTTATAGGTCGGTAAAATAATCATGTCTGGTGCTGCTGCAGTCAACTTGAAGAGAGTGACCTTGGAACTCGGCGGGAAAAGTCCTCTGGTTATATTTAATGACGCCGATGGTAAATGTTACTTATTACTTATAATGATATAATCCAATGGAATAAAACGTATGTTAAAATATCACTTAGAATAATAATAATACTGTCCTAGCCGAGTTTCGGCCACGGCGCCAATCTCTATAGAAACTAGCTGACTGGCCACGATTATTGTGTTACACAAGTGTGTGCCCTCCCTGTTCTCTGCACGAAATGCGACATCGTAGGTGTCACTTTACGACGGTATCAAGTGAGTGAGAGGTACCTCACTCAGTGTCATGCACGATGCATGGCACTACCTCCTCCTATGCAGTATGGCACTACCAATATAATCTATGCTTCGTAAGTGTATTAGATATATTTAAATAACACTGTGCAGTTGAATTACAATTATCGTTCTTTTTAAAGCGTAAATTCTCTTTCATAGTACTCTCGGTGAGACAGAGCGCACCAATGCAAGAATTCGTCGGACTTGTTAAATAAAAGGGTATATGAAAGAATTTATACCTTAAATTGAAATTAATCGCCTCTGTGATGTAACGGTGCGGATGTCGCCTGTTCGGACCGTTAGCCGCGCGGGGTCCTGGGTTCCATCCCCAGGTCCGGCAACTATTGTTAAATGTTTCTCAGATTATTCTGAGCACGCATTACATTGTCCGGGATTGGAATGTGCCCGAGGTTATAGGCTTGTCACTGTTATGCTAGTGCTAGTACTGGACTTATGAGTTGTAGATGTACTAGCATAACTCTGCTCTACCTCTTCAGGGATAACAGGCGTGAAGGTACTTTTACTTTCTTTGAAATAAATTATATTCCAGTGGACACAGCAGCTGGCATCGCTCACAGAGCGGCCTTTGCAAACGCTGGCCAATGTTGCGTTGCTGGCACACGTACATATGTGCAATCTGGTATCTACGACAAATTTGTGAAGAAAGCTGCTGAGCTTGCGAAAAACAGGACTGTAGGCAACCCTTTTCAGGATGTCAACCAAGGAGCACAGGTAAGTTTTAATAAATAATATCTTTAGGTTGTAGGAATACGAGCGATGGTCGTTTCCTTCTAGGTCGTTTCCTTTTTCAGCGTATGTCTATAAGCCCTGCAACATCCTGCACGGCTTGACAGAGTTACACCAAAGAGGTGTCTCTGAGGAATTGACGCCAGGCATACCTATACTTGTTATGAAACAAACTCCTTTAAAAAGTTTTCGTCTGTCTGTATGTGGTCGACTTTTTCAAAATCTACCGAGCGGATTTTTATACTATCTTCACCCATCAACACATCAATTTCTGTGCAAGATTTTAGGATATAAATTGTTACGGTAAATTTATTGACGGGGAGAGCCGGGGTGGATCGCTAGTTAAAGAATATTTTGAGCTTTTCAATTCATTTGTAGGCTATGAAACCATACGACGCAAGGTGTGGGCTTCCACACCTCATTTAAGTATACCTAGTGTGTTTTTAACGAGAGGAAAACCATGTAAACCGCATAAGTATAATCCTCAATCTCATTAAGGGGGCGAAGTGACCCCGGATCTGTTGGCAATAAGGCTATGTAGTGGCTCTATAACACGGTTATGATCACATAACAACCATAACATTATAATCATCACTATAAAGTTACGATTAATTGTGATTCAAATATTTTAGTTATAATTTTGACGACCGGCCACGTTATCAACTGAGCCAGTGGCGGTTGACCCGCGTGTTACGCCGGAGATATTGTATGTATATCTGTAATAAAAATCCTAAATTAAGATTTCTTAAATATACAAAAATCTTAAATATATTATTATATTTAGTAGTACTAACCGCGGATTACATTGTCTTAGAACATGTTATATAGCTAAAAATGTACTTCCTTGCCTCTTTTAGCTCCGGTTTTATGTTTTAGATTGACTCCGACATGTTTGGCAAAGTCATGGGGTACATAGAAGCAGGTAAAACAGGCGGTGCACGTTGTGTGGCTGGTGGTGAGAGATATGGAAATGTTGGCTTCTTCATCAAACCCACGGTGTTCGCTGATGTTACTGATGACATGAAAATCGCCAGGGATGAGGTAAACTTGTCTGCCCATTATTACCGGATTGGTCTTAAAAAAAATGACTTCTCCAGTCATAAAAAAATAAAAATGTAAAGTTTGTTTCTGGTGAATATCCGTGACCGATGACATAGTAATACTATATACTAGTTAATTTAAGTTTTAACAAATTATTGAATATTAATTTTCGTCCAGGAAAAATTCCAACATAATTTTCAAAAATCGTAGAATATAATTTTTATCAGCTAACCAGTCCTAAGAAGTTGGTGTTTTTTTAAAATTAAATCTTGATGATACATTCTATTATAATTCAGATATTTGGTCCAGTCCAAAGCATAATCAAATTCGAGACATTCGAAGACGTAATGGACCGGGCCAACGACTCCAACTACGGTCTGGGTGCAGGAATCGTCACCAATGATGTCAACATTGCAATGGCATTCGTGAGGCACATCCGTGCAGGATCTGTGTGGTGAGTTCATGTTCATGGCGTATTTTACCCGTCTGGGCCAGAAAAAGGGTAATGTATTTCAAGCGTATATACGTAAACTTATATCTTCCGTGCCATGTATATGGTTCAATCTGTAGTTTTATGATTCATAGTGTAATTTTACGCCTTAGTCTATATCTACTCAAATCTCCACTAGTTATAGATATCTATTAGGTGAACCATCTTCAAGAAAACAGATTATAATTTGCTCACAGGTAGACTTTGGCTTAATACCCTCCTCACCATATTAGAAGAAGAAAGGGGTTCAGCCCCAACAGCAAAGGTGATAAGGGTTAATAGAATTATCAGTAAAGGGTAGCTAGTGGAAGTTGAATGGGAATATCACTATACTCAGGAGAAAGGGATTCCTTTTGATGCAGATCAAAAGTGGCAATGAAAGATTTTCTGTCAGTTCATCCATCTCTATTTACACAGATATTTTAATTATTTTTTTAAAAGTGTATTATTTTCAATTTATTTTTCAGGGTAAATACATATGAGCACGTCACTCCACAAACTCCGTTTGGGGGTTTCAGGGAGTCTGGCATTGGTCGCGAGATGTGAGTATAGATATACATGTTATAAGACAATGTCCCCCCATAAGTGTATATGAAACCAATTACCTAAAACTCTACTGAGCGGATTTACATGAGGTCTTCACCAATGGATAGAACGATTCCCGAGGCAGGTTTTAGTACATGGTCGGTTAAAGTAGCGGCATAGTCCGTCCGGATCGCTCGTTTCAAAATATTGCAATAATAATTGCAATATTGTTAACACATCCAATGTTACCTGTGATATTATCACACATGTTAGCTAAGACTCTCTTAGTGTAAAGTTACTTACGTACTAAAGTACTAGTTCTTATTTCAAAAAATATTATTAGTCTAATGTCGGTTTATTTCTTTCAGGGGCGAAGAAGGTATCCAACAATATTTAGAAAACAAAACAGTTACATTTAACCTGCCTAAAAAACCATTACTATAATTTTTTATATTTTTTTTTATTTCAACGCCTAATGTAAGGGAAAAAACTGTAAAACATCTGTGTCATCCGATGTAGGTAAACTGTATAACATATACCTCATTGTTATATTCTGATAAAATGTTTAAACTTATATTAAATAGAATTCAAAAATACACACGTTTTATTCTGTTCTATGAATATATAATAAAAGCATGTACTACTAATGAAGCCCTTTATTACCGTTATTAAGAGGGTTAAAAAATAAAATGGGAAGTGCGCTATGTGGCCATCATTTTTTATTTGCATTTTTTCCTGTGGTCTATTGAACTAGCCAAGATAATGTCGGCCATCTTCGATTTCACCAGAAATAAAAGTACTATACTACTGAAGGTATATACCAAATTTCAAGTAATTGGGTCAATAGAACAGGGGAAAAATTTCCATAACTTATTCAGCAACGAAGTGAATATCGAACAAACCCGTTTAGAAAATAAACGTGGAATTGATGCCAAAGTCTATACTGTCGCGTTTCGTGCGCTGTGTACAATAGTCGGTAGCTCTTTAGTGAAGGGATTAAGGAGAGTAACGCATGTATATTAGCGTGCAGATGCTAATGGATGTCGATAGCTCAAATGTCGAAATTGGCTCCTATTCTCGTTTGTTCTTCCTATAATAAAATAAAAAATGAGTAAATTATATCTCTATGGTAACGGCGGCAACCTTTACATCTTTGGTAATTAAATCAATTGAATATTTGAAGGCGCCTGAAATAAACAACGGCATTGCTAGTACAAAACGTTTTCGTAATTGCAAAGGCAATTCTATGCTCGACCCTGAATGCACTAGATTTTCGAAAGATCTTTATGTGTTGCCATACACATTCTTTCCTCATTACATTAAAAAATTCAATAAATAGAGAAACATAAAATGCGCTAAAAGTTTACTTAAGTATTACAACAGCAGCGTAAACATCGCTGTAACAAAGGGAATGTTAAGAATTTACTAACACAAATCAAAATAACTTGGAAACCACAAACTAGACTTGCACGAAACAAAATTGGTATGAACTACGTAATATTGAGGCGAAAGAATACCCACGAGGAAGAAAATTACAGATCATTAAGTCTCATTAAAGAATGGAAACCGGAATATAGTAAAAGTTTTTACAAGTAAATTTTTCTTTATCGATATTTGATCCACCATCCTACCATCACTCAATTAATGAACTATTATCATTCTAATCAAGGATTGAATGCCGAAATAGCTTATAAGTTGGCGAACTTAAATTTGCTTACAAAACGAGTATACGACAATATTATACTCATTTTGTATAAAATCAACTATACGTTTGTAAAATACATTATTCCAACAAAACTCCATGTTATTTACAATTAAGATCGGCCTTTGTAAATGATATGTAGTTTCATGTACTCTACGGGGTCATACCCGTGATATGTCGTAATCCATAATTTTGTATTGGAAATTACCACGCGTAAAGCTTGTGGCGTAGCTGTAGCGTTCGTGTGCTGTGGCAAATTCATCGAATAGCCCTAGCCGATGAGTTTGTTATCTCTCCTAATGTAGAAAAGCTTAAGCATTGAATGTTAGATGCTACCCACGCTTCGTCATCTTTAAAGCATTTTTTATACCGGCGAAGATACGTACAAAAGCGAAGTTTGCTAATGTTTGTCTATATAGACAAACGAAATCAATTAATTCATTCTTTAATAGTAAACGTTTAAAACGTTCGGTAAAAGTTTACACGAATTGAGAAAAAAATATACGATTTTTTTTACATAAAACAATGTTTTCTTTAAAGCGGCACATATATTTTAAAACACTGATCCCACCTCTGCGCACAGTTCTCTGAGCTGAGTCTCCTCGGGAAAGACTCAATGACAGTTTGCCTATTCGTCGCCTAATTCCTCCACCACTACATAAAGCTATTTCAACAAACAGCTACAAGAGATATTTCCATGCAGCATTGCAGCCGAATTGGGCCGGCACATCCGGGGAGGCTACCTCTTGCTCACCTGATACCGCCAAAAATTTACAGCTATGCTGTCGCCTTCTGTGCGGTTTATAAGTCGCTGGTGGCCCATTATGGGGCCCCTAATAAAAGGTGTCGGTGGCCACTAAATAGTTCCGATTGAATGTATGTCCCCCTATGATATAAATAAAAAATGAGTCTTCATATAGCAACAATGATGGTTGCCATATGGAGACTTTTTTTTCGTATCAAGTAATTACTGTTTAGAAAAAACTTACCAATAATTTTGTACTGTTTCTCAGTTAGATGCTTGGACATCATTCCACACACATGAGCCCCCAGTGAATGTCCAACGCACGTTATCTTCTTGGCTCTCGCTCCAGCTTGGGTGATCAAAGAGTACAACTGTGCGGTGCACTGCGCTGCTAATCTGCAAAATTTTCACCCACATATATTTTTTTTTTTCGGAAGGACCTACTATTGGTTGGCGGCACTATTGCTCCCGCCTCTACAGTTCACCGGAATTTTGTGTCTTTCTGTCTGTTCAGGGAGACGATAAGGGGGACAGACCCCCCCTTTTTTCGCCTACGTATAATTAATCTGTCCATAAATAGTTACAACTGAAAATAAAATATATTACGTTCCAATTGGGAATCTGCCATTTTTATACAATTTTTCATTGTGTTTCTCACTTAAACGCCAGTACATTGTACAATACTTTCCGAGATTAAAATGGAATGACGTGAAGGGAACCGAATCGCTGTGATTACATTACACAAAGTAGGTATGGAGCCAAACGCAAATGTTAAAACTTTCCATACACTTGGTATTAGTCAAATGTTTGTACCGTTCTATTAATTGGTGCAACGGGACTTTCTCTGTTTGTGACAGAGAAAAATTTGGCCGTCCACGTAGTGTTCGTTCGAAAAAGGTGGTCGAAGCAGTAAGGGAAAGAATTCAGAGAAATACAGTTTATCATACATTTATATTATAGGGTGACAAAAATAACTAATGAAGCAGCACGCAAAGGGAGATCACAGAAAAATGTTGTATACGGATAGAATTTTTTTACACTTGAGCTCAAAGCTTTAAGGAAGCTGCCGAATTATTCGATAGAGTGCAACGCCTTTATCCGAGTTAGTGATGGATTGGTGGGGTGTTAGCCGTGAAGGAGTGACTGTGCCACATTTTTATGAAAAAGATATCAAAACGCGGATGTTTTGATACCTTTTCCATAAAAATGTGAGTGTGTCAGGATACAATTCTTAAGAATTTTGTTCAGCGCCTTAATAACACCATGTTCAATAACCAAGTATAGTCCTTCCAGCAAGACTCAGCGCCAGGTCATAAAGCTCGGCCCACGCAGTCTTGGTTGGAAGGAAACGTCTCAGAGTTCATCAGAGCTGAAAAATGGCCGTCGTCTGGTCCCGATCTTAATCCGCTTGGTTATGATTTATAGTCGCTCTTACAGGGTACAGCTTGCTCTAAACGCCATTATAATTTGAAGACCCTAAAACAATCCATACGATCGGCAGTGAGGGTGCGCGCTTCTATTTATAGCTTGCCTCAACGTTTAAATGTCTGTATTGCAGCGAATGGAGACCACTTCGAATAAGTTTTTTATATCTTTCATTGTTTCAGATTTGTGTATTAAACTAAAACACTGTAAAAATAATAAATGTTATTTGCAATAATATATTTTTTTTTCATTCTTACAATATTTATAGCAAGACTAGGTATATATAAAACTTTAATATTACTGAGTTCATGATTGACTGACTGACAAACAACTCACAGCCCAAACTACTGTAGCTGGAAACTTGAAATTTGGTACATTTCATGATGTCATATTTAGGCTGAGACAGTACCTACTGTTGATAGTTATAACCAAACTTTCACCAACTCAAAGTACTTCTGGTGATGGCCTGCGTACAAACGTGGTCAGTCACCGATCTTCAAGTGGTGGATATCTTTTGAACTCCTACACATACATATTATACATCAAAGTCCCCAAAAGCTGTATGGCTACAATTCCATTTTCTCATAATGTACTGTACGGATTTCTATGCAATTATCGTCTAAGGACAGAGTGAATCTCGAGGAGGTATTTTATCTATAATTTGTTAACTCAACATTATCTACATGAAAAAAACAATATAAAATAGAATATTATATTGATATGATATTACGTATTTGACGCGCGATAGGCCCTGTATGCAGAGTGAGTATATATTATATTTATGTTGTATATTATGTGTAGTATAGTCATTGTTAATTTGGGTTCAGTAGCATTACTCGCACAAATAAATGTATTTTATTTTATTTTTTTATTTATTTTAATTATTTTGCCCGAGGAAAGGTGTAATATATAATTATACTCAAATAAAAGAGATAAAAAATCATAAGCAGCAAGAATTGCGTATTATGTATTAATTACATAAGTAACTTTCAAAATAAATATGCCTCCGCAATCTCATTTCTTTTTTCATAATATAACAAGACAAACGTGCAGTCAGATCCTTTTATAACTGCCGACGCTTATAAACATGCAAATAGCTAATAATAAGTAACAGTTACAAGTTGCTTCGTTCCCACGGATCGTCGGAAATTTACACCACACGAAACGTGACGACGTAGCTGTCACTACCTCCCAACTCGTGTCTGCCCAATAAGGGCCGCAACGCAGCATGGCACTATCGCTTACTAAAACTGGATGAAGCAACTGAGGTATTCAGTGTCTATGCCCTTCAAACATCATATTCATAACACATCGTTGTCCGCGGCTAAATATCGTCAACGTTCAACAAAAGACTTCAGGTTTATTGTTCAAACATACTATATCTCTACTTATAAGGAATTAAATACTATATTATAACAATGTTCAGTAAACAATGTTCAGTAAACAGCTCACCTCGAATTAGAGAGTGCAGACAAGTAGCATGGGAACCGGGTGAGAGCCGCCCAGTCTATCATGAACACGTTGTAATCCTTTCGTGAGAGGTAAGCTGAAATTATATAGAAAATTAAGGGGATTTTTTACTGTAAGTTCTAACTTTTCGCCAAATTTCAAGAATAAAAAAAAATATTATAATACACCCTATTTGTTTATGGTTATAATGGGATCACACTATACTTTGAATATAAAACGCATAGACGAACATATTACACGCGTAAACAGTGCGTTGGCTTAGACGTATCTATTCTTCTGTATTTCAAAATATTGCAGAACCCATATTCGACATGAGACTACCTAAAGGGTCATGACAGACAGAGAGACGGACAGACAAAAATACAAAGTACAAGTAACAAGTTCTTTAAGGGTTCCGTTTTCATTTTTTGGTAAAATTCTAGAAAGTAATTATATAGGTTATATAAATTTAAAGCTATAGTTAAAGAGAAACTCATATCAAAATCCATTATAATGTAAAGGATTGTATAAATGACAAGAACGTAACGAAATGAATTACTCTAAATTTAAGTACCTTTGTGAAGTAATGATCACAACCAAAAGTATTATAGGTAACCCAGCAGAGTTTATTGTGGGTGTCTTCTCTCTCTGTCATGGGCGCGTTACGAACCCTCTATTGAAACTTAGCCGCGAATACTATCATAACTGATCATCATACAGGTACAATATGTGAAATTAAACAATAAACAATATCTCTTTTATTACATTATGGGTCAAAAGAGGCAGACAATTAGGAGACCAATTTGTGACCACCGCCGCTCGTACACATCCACATAATCCTACATGCCTCCTTCTATACTTCATCGCCTCAATGGCCTATCCGAACTCAAACTCCGCAAGAAAAACGACAGAATGGCCGTCACTTCACGTCGATATCATACGAGCAAAAGGTGCATACCCTGTGGTCCCATCAGGATGGAGCTGCAATGCATAATTGGAGCTGTCTCTTAAAACGAATAATACATGAAGTTACAAAACCAATCAGTAAAATATAGAGGATGCTTGTGAAAGCTTATGAGAAATAATCATTTCATTACTAGTAATTACTGATGGGTAGGTGATAGGTAGAATAAGGCGGCAAACGCGCAAATCGGATTCTTTTTATGACTAACGACGCCAATGAACATCCACACAATTACTATAACAATGGGTTGCCCTCTTTCCTCCCTGCCCCCAATGGGCCACCGGCTACTCACAACTGCACGAAACGCTACATCATAGGTGTTACTTTACGTCGGTATCAAGTGAGCGAGAGGTACCTCCCCGGTCGTGCCGGCCCAATTCCGTTGCATAGGAGGTTATAGTGTAATGTACCATGCATGGCACTGCCTCTGCCTAAAGTTGATTGTCAAACATATTTTTATGCCGAATCTGATTGACCACAGAAAACGAAGCTTTTAATTCCAAACTAGAACGCCACTAAGTAGTTTGATTGTTGTAATTCAACGCTTACAGACGTTCGATCAGTTCGAAAAATAAATTCATTTACACTAATCTAATGGACTACTGGTCCCATGCGCCGCCATGGCTACCATTTGAACAGACATGAATGCTTCCATTATTCCTAACACTAACTAAATATTGAACTTATCGCCTAAAGCGCATGCGCTCTAACATTCTGGCAATTCATAGTTTTCAAATAATCTACCAATGCTTGAAAGCTTGAAGCACGCGTTGGAACGTTCAATTTAGTTCTTACTGTAGGAACATACAGCGGCATGGATGTCTGCTAGTCTTACACCATATTTTTTTATATTTTCCACAATTATTTCAGCCATCCACAGGTATATGATATATATTTCAGATCAGTGGATATTTTTTTATAAATTGACAGTTGTTTAAAGTTTATACCAAGGTTTAATTCCAGTGTTAGTAAATAAGTTTATATGGTGATGATAAAGGGAGTTCTAGAAAAATCTTTTATCAACACCTTGAGATATCGCGTTATTAGCTCTCAGTCGCTTTACGAGCCTGAGACCAGCCGGTCATTATCTACGTCTACCGACATTTTTGTAAATTATTTACTTTATAATATTTACAGTCAACTTACCATCTCGTATATAAGTCATAGGAGTTTTGGAGTAAGTGCCGTTGAAACCGTGAATTATAAGTACATTTTTTCTAGACGCTTTCCATCCACGGTAGGGTAATTTATTAATTTCACGAACATCAATCCACTGGTTGACTGGGAATTCTCTGAAATTATTGGAAACTATTGTTAACATTAATTTTACTCAAACACATAAAAATGTCAGAAGACGATCTCCGTGCAGTAGCCGGTACGGGATGGATGCGAGTAGCAGGAGATCGGTCGCCTTGGAGTTCACTGAGAGGTTCAAGCCACCATGGTTCAAGCTTTGTCGTGGCTGTGAGGTTCAGTAGCCCGGGGTGGTCCGAGGCACCTTGGGCGAAGCCAATTGGACTGAGGATGTGGCGGCTTTTAGTACCCCTCCTATAAGAAGAGGGGACAAAACAGCTAAAAGTGGCGACGCTTTTCGCACGGGGTAAGTGGCGAGGATGGGAACCTCACTAAATTGCACTGTCCCAAAGTCGGTGGGGTTGTCATATGGTGCGGGACAACCCCATCTGTGGAGGTGGCATCGGTCCGTTCTGGGACTAACTTACCGTCGAGGTGCCCTGATGATTTGCTGTTCCAGGGCACCTCACCAAAGGCACTCGCGGTGGTTTTTGTAGGTATTCGGCACTATAGAACGTGCTGAGAGCCCCACACACCACCGGACCCCACCCAGGGCTGGTGAAGTCACGTAAATGCGTTTCCCCGCGTCAAAAAAGGCCTATGTCCAGGAGTAGACCGATAAGGGCTGATCATGATGATGATGATTTAAAAATGTTGGCGCTTTCCCACCACTGGCTTTGAACTCTGCTGCCGTAAAACAAGGTAAGGGTCTACGTTAACATGTAGGATTTTATCTTGTCCTCTCTTATATGTTTAAAAAAGCTAATTATAATGACTTACGTACATACATTTCATAATTTTTGTGTGAAGATGTTATAGTAAATAACCGAATGTAGGTACCGACATGTTTATGAAAATAATGAACCCTATAACTGTAGTAAGACAATAATAAATCCTATAACAATAGTAAAAAATAATAAATCCTATAACATTAGTAAAAAAATAATGAATCCTATAACAGTAGTAAAAAAGTGCCTCATATTATTCTGGAGCAGTGCTGACACTCTTCAAACCACTGGACCCATTTTTATGAAGCAGCTAAGAACCTGTGTAAGCAGTGACTTTCAAATGGAAACTTACATTGAGATTGAGAAAATTACGTCTGAGAGCTACACATAGAAATCAACGTCAAACTTAAAACACCATTATTTTTGCGTCGAGGGTTAAAACCACAGATATTATTATGTGAGTACTTCCATTGTAATGTATCGGACCATAACAACATAAAAACCAGCTAATTCCGTATAATATCTAACTTCTTACTTTTTTATTTTTTTATTCTGATTTTATTTAGGAGCTTTGAGCGTTAACACATTGTGATTTATGATTATTATTTAAATACTTCTTGCTCAGTTATACGTTATTTCAAGTTAGACTTACAGTAGCAAAATTTCAATGTTACATTCGAAATTCAAATCTTAATATGACGTTTCAACTTTACAGAGAATTATTAGAACTATTTTAGAACAGTACTTAACATTAATGTTACACTTACGGAGTATATAAATAAAAGTTGATTTCGCTGCTAGGACATTGGTTGTCCCGTTTCATGACACACCGAAAGTAGCGGAAATCAACCAAAGACATTAAATCACCACCGAGTACTTGTCCTGAAAAACAAAATGAAGAAAATGTAGTAAGTACTTATAATATTATTAAGATTTCACGCTACCCTTTCGTTGGGAAGACCAAGACTGACATACCATCACGTTGTTCGGGTACTTAGAGTCTACGCACCGATGGTGATAAGAATCTTCGCAACCGGCGCGTTTGTTACCAAGAGTAAGTGTTGTAATAAATGTGGAAGAAATGAGACAATTAGGTAGGGATGGACTTTTGGCCATTCTATTATTCACCGTAAGGAATCTGACGTGAAGATGTTTTGTTGTTGTTATTTCAGCCCTCTTGACTGTCAACCTAGGATGCCTATTGCGATTCAAGGTCACACACCAACGCAGTAAGGCAATACATAATGATGTAGATACAATGAACATCGCGACTCTCAATGCGAGAATGTATGAAGTAAGAGCAAAAACATTTTCATTGCCAATAAGAATTAATTTGCTTCGATTTCGCTTAGCACATGTAGATTGTAGATGGTAAGCAAAACGAACAGTAACTGCCTTTCACAAATATTATAAAATCTTGTCAAGTGTGAGTCGTTCGCGCTTACCGAGGATTTCGTACTACGAGACGTAGGAGTTGGTATAGTACACATTTTGTATGAAACTGCAAATATAAGTTTGTAATGATTTTTTCTGTCACATAATATATAATTTACTAATCATATTTTGTTTATTCGGCAACAGAAATATATCATCTGTGAGAATGATGTGAAGTTTACTATTTACTTATGATATATATATATATATATATATATATATATATATATATATGTGTGTCCAAAAAATGTAAAATCCCTCACAAGTCACGTTGTCTAGGGCATGACAGGTTTTAATTTTTGTATTCTTTTAACAGTCCTGCGCTATACATAACTTACGGAGAACTGAAGAACCTGGCGGAGAGAAGAAGATTACCAATATCTTAATAGTATCGGTCTTAATAACTTCTAATAAAATTGCAACCTTCTCAATGTTGTTGAGGGCATAACTTCAGAACGGTACCTAATTTGATAACAATTGTAGTTTTACATTCTGTATGGCATGGCCTATTTTTATGTAGGAATATGTTTGGAATATATTACGTAAATCATTTAAAATGGGTAGGAAAATCTCAACATTGCAGGCTTTGACAGTTCGGCCACCTAACGTTTTACTTTACCATGACAGCAAATTGTTATGACAGGACGGCGTCTGTTGGGACAACTCGTTTAATAATAAATAATAGAACATGACAGAAAGAACATTTATTAGTTGTACAAAACATGGTATAATCTTGCATGGGTAATGCCCGTGTGAGCAGCGCTACAATGCAACGGCTACGAAGAAAGTGGTGTTATTAAACAAGCTAGGGAAAGAGTTCATGTGTAGGTAATTGCAGTAACAATATACATATGTGTGCTGTGGTGACAAAAAACAGAACACACACAACCAAAGAAATAAAACCAGACACGTACCTATACTGTGCACATTTGTGATGACTGTCGGCGCGCTAACAGCGTCACTAAAATTAGATTCTTAACACAGACTTTCATGACACGTGGCGGGTCTAAGTTGGAAAAATACCACAGACTTTTATCGCTGAAATGCTTAATGCTTGACTGATTTAGTAGAGAACATGAGAATCATCGTTCAATAAAATTTAAAAAAAAATCTATTACTTCGCAAGTGTACCGCTAAAACAGATACGCGATCAGTCTTAGATTGAATATACTGAATGAATTATATAACGCAGTAAATACTATTTAGCGTACTAATTACAGTATTACATTACAAATGTAGCGTATATAACATTCACTATCAAGAAACAACATTCAAGGACAAACAAAGCATGTTATATAGAGGCATCCGAAAACGAGTAGAGTTGCTTTCGCTACCTTGAAGTTATAGACATAACATAGGTACAGATAGGTATAGGTTAAGCCCTGACACCTTCAAGCCCTGTCGTGGCGGGGGCGCTTAGTAGCCTGGGGTGAACCCAGGCAAACCCAATTGAACCGAGGGGGATCTTTACACCCCTCTTTTTATAAGAAGAGGGGGCATAAAAATCAGGAGGAGGAATCGCTCTCGGTACCCCTCTTATAAGAAGAGAGACCTAAGAGCAACAGGAGGTGGCGCTTTTGGGCAGGGGGCATGGGCCGAGTATGTGAACCTCACCCTATTGCACTGTCAAGTCTGTGGGGTTGTCCTGTAGTGCAGGGCAACCCCATCTGTAGAGGTAGAGTTGGTCCCTTAGGGGGCTGACTAGCCGTCGAGGTGCCCTGATGATTGTTGTTCCGGGGCACCTCACCAAGGGCGGCACTGATGGCACTCGCGGTGGTTTTTGTAGGTATTCGGCACTATCATGTGCCGCGTGTTCCACACACCACTGTACCCCACCCTGGGCCGGTGAAGGCGCGTAAATGCGTTTCCCCGCGTTAAAAAAATAGGGCCCAGACACCATGGGCGAACCGAGAGGGCTGCTCTTTTATATCCCTCTTATAAGAATAAGGGGACTAAATAGCAAGAGAAGCCGCTTTTACGCACGGGGCAAGGGGCGAGGATATGAACCTCACCGCATTGCACCCTGCCAGAATTGTCCTGGTGTGCGGTGTCCTCTGTGGAGGTGTTGTCGGTCTCTTAGAGGACTGACTAGCCTTCGAGGTGCCCCGGTTGTTTGCAGTTCCGGGAGACCACTATAATCTGCCGCGAGCACCTCACACACCAGAGGACCCCCCAGCCAGGGGCGGTGATGATACGTAATTATGTTTCCCACCGTTACCAAAAAAAAAGGTAAAAAAGTTATATTGGTACAAACTATTTGTTTATAAAACGTAGTGGCGCATTGTTATAATCTCCGTACTACTTCTAAAAGTTTAAAAATCTGCCTGTAGATAAAGATTGGATTTTCTAAACACTTACATACGCTATAGTTTCACTTTCGAAGTAATCGATGAAATCGCTCGCTCTCAGTGAAACTAGATGGCAATAAAGCAGAAAATTACTATTTCTATCTCACAAGGCATTGTTTCTGTATCGCAACGGGTCGATAATTTAAAAAAAAGATCGAGTAGGATTCCTGCACGCTGTTTCGTACCAATAAAAAAGAGCAAGAAAGCACTTTTGTTGTATAGGAGCCCTCTAACTATTTTTTAGTATTTGTTGTATAACAACCATAAGCGGCAATTAAATACACCATTTGCGAAAATGTCAAGTAAATGTCTGTCACGTTTTATAAGATACATCCTGTGGGATGTGACAGACAGACGGACAGCGGAGTCTTAATAACGGGGTCCCACTTTTACTCTTTGAGAACGGATCACTAAAAAGGAGGTTCACGTTAAATCTCTTGACATTTACTATTTTGAACGGTTTAACCGTTTCAAGTGGCTAGTCGGTAGACATGCTTTATACTTGGCCAATTAATCCGAATTCCTTATCGTTTCTTTAAGATTTTGCGTCACTAATTAACTACACAAATGCTCTCTGAG
>JAFELO010000146.1:104519-139931 GCA_017140195.1 Eumaeus atala
TATATAAACTTTTATAGAATACGGGGATTACCGATGCCCATGAACATCCACATACTTGCTATGCCGATGCGTTGCCCTCCTTCGCCCCTCCCAATGGGCCACCGGCTAGTCACAAACCGCACGAAACGCAACACTGAAGATGTCACTTTAAGGCGGTATTATATTTGGGTTACTTTGCAACAGCTAACAGGTGCATCTTCTAATGCACAGATTAATAAATGTAACAATTACCTACTCACCTAAAGTTCCCTTAATTCTTAGTTAGTCCTATTGTTAAGTTACCGCATCGGAATTCGAATACGGTAGATGTTATAAATTGCAAATGTACACCGGATAAAATAAAGTTCACAATATGAATATAGTACGCGTGATACTATTTCCTTATATTGATAGTGAAGGCTTACCCAAATTGATATAAAATACGAAGAAAACAAACGCCTTCGTAACACACATTTTGCGTGTTAACAATTAAAAACACTACTTAAAAATAAAAAAGAAACTGCACTAAAAATATATCACTTTCACTATCACAGTAAAAATATTTGCTCATTTTTAAAAAAGTGAAAATTAATTTGATCAAGTAAGTTGAATCACAACCACGACCGCTTCGTACGAACCAAACATAACGAACTTGAAACGAGTGTTCTCGAGAAAGGCGCATGGAGTTTTCACATCGATGTAAATAAAACGACCATTAACCTTAAAACGAAACTATAAGCCTATTATAACATTGAAAAATAAATCTGAAACGACAAATATTTTTTATTAACTAGTTAAACCGTTACTGAATATTTTTAATTAGTGTGTGATTATTTATTCAAGTTTTTTGAACAACTAATCACATAATTTATGATGTTTTACTCACGAATGTATTATATTATAATGTGTTTCATTATGGAGTGAATAAAATAATTGTGTCATTAGTAAGAAAGTACTTAGAAAATTTTACAATAGAAAAAAAGAGTAAAAATTTTATACGTTAATAAAAATTTGTTATCAACTGGTACGATAAAAGTTACGCTAAACTGTCCATTTAAAAATAGCACCTGTTTAAATGGCTAGCTTACAAAACGCCCAGTAGGTTTTTGGATCCAAGATGGTTTCAAGTGATAGCGCTACTCTTTTGTACATACGTTGTGATACTTTATCATTTTATTCCCATCATAATAATCACTGGTCAAATTCTATTGGTTTTATATACTATGTTCGGTTTCCGTTTTCTGACAAAGAATCAATCAAAATAGATGCAGAGCGTACGTAAATATATAAAACGTACAAAATTAGTAGGTACGTTTTCGAATAATTTTCAAATAATAACGAAATCGAATTCGGAGCGAATTAAGCTTTACAAAATATATAATATCGAAAGATCTCTCACTCACTCATCGACTCACTCTAAGGCGTTTCAAAATTAACATGTGAGTTCTTTTTAGAACGCAGTCACTCACTAAGACGGGATTTTGCGAAAATCGATCGTTGTTTTTGGGGGCTGCCAGTTTGTACTGGTACTTCATTATTGTTACAAGTTACTATCAATGATTTTTTCCAAATTATACGGGACTGAAACCATGGGGCATAGCTAATACAAATATCTATATCGGCCGGTGGGTTTTCTATGATTAAAAACAAATCACGTATGAAATGGTACGCACTACTTTTTTGGTCTCCTGTTAGGAATAAACCTATTTTGTTAAACAAATCACGTAGGTATCAAAACGTGTTAGATAAAAGGTATTTTACATTCAATCAATATACAAATTTTTGAGCTTGCCCTACCTAAGAACTAAGTTTGTCTGCCTGACGTGTCTTTATTTATATTGTGTTAAAATGTTTACAATAATATATATCACTATTAAAATATTTACAGTTACGCTCATTTGTATTCTAAAGTTCGAATTCATATAGTATTCGAAATTCATAAAGTATTCTAAACTTTGGAATGGCCTGTGAGGAACAGAAAAAAGCAAATTTACTTTATTTTTATTTATTAAACAAATAGCAGACAATAGCTAGTAATTGAACAACAATTTCAACTAAGACCTACAGGGTGATTGTCGTTAACCTAGAATCATAAATTTGGCAAGAAGTAAGAACTTTCACCACAAATAAAGGAATTAATACTAAAATTGGTAATTTACAATTAATTATTATAAACTGTTATAATGATTATGTAACTTGCTTTCATAACTGTCACTTCACGTCTGAGTCGAAGCCAAGTTATGCTACTATGACACTCACTGATGCACTAATTCACTGACTCACCAATCAGAAAATAACAAGTACTTATCATAAGCCTACTAAAATTTGCCACAATCGTAAAGTTTGGTGGGAATATAAATAGAAAACGAAGACTGGGATGATGCTATACTTGGAGTACATGATAAATGTGACGAGAAACCGTTACAGACCAGTAAACATTTTAAATTATGGACATTCTGCGTTCTCAAATTTATTAGCCCTTGTTCTAAAATTAAGAAAATTAAGGTCCGGAATGTCAGAAGAAGTGTATAATCATAATCATAGAGATTTTATTTGATGGTATGCAAGTGCTGAGGAAACATAGGTCCACAACTACACGCTAGAATCAAAACAAGGCCAAAGTGGAGTTCTTCCAGAGAAATAAGGTTTAAAGACAAAATGTTTTCTTACAATGAAGAAATGAAACAGAGTGCTATTTTTCAGGATTTCCCAAAAATGGTTTTGTGAGATAAAAGTAGAATGTAAGGAAAAATCGATAGGTTGTCCCACAACGTCTGCATAGGAATTGTGCGGATGCTTATGATCTTCGGTATCCAAACTGCTCGTTTAGTCAAGTGCTGTAAGTACATGTGTCGCAGTCGGATTGTCTAAATCGTCATATAGCATTACGGCCAGCCATTTTCAAAAACAGGGCCGTTTTATTTTGTTGCGGGTCAACGATTAGCCGGATTGAATGTGGCTGAGTGAAATTGCGCCAGAAAGATTTCGCCGTTATACGATACTCAATAAGGCCAGGGAAGGGATATAAAGTTAATCATTAGCCGCCTCTTTAACGCGTTTTATTTCCTAATTTTAACATGACAACAACAATGCCGTCAATTCTTGAAATAGAAAAGTAAAAAAGTTATGCCCATATATATAAGTTCGAAGGATTTACGCTACCAGTCCCGGAGAAAGTAAGGCATGCTCAGAATAATCTAAAAAACATTTAATATTATGAATATAAGTATCCAAATAAATAATGAATAACCAACGTTTTTTTGTAAATCAGTGCCTAATGACCATTATTATAGTCAATCAAACTAAGTTGTGCAAAATTGTCACTCCTACACCACCGTACAGAGTTAAGAAGAAAAAAGTCAAAACACTGTTGTTCCAAAATGTGTGTCCGTCGAGGACTGCGCGACGTTCAAGATGTGCAAATTGATTAATTGAGTGACTTTTCTCTGTGATGATCATATATCACACTACTATTATAAATGCGAAAGTTTGTATGTGTGTTCGTAACTCTTTCACCAAGCAACTAAACAGATATTCACAAAATTTTACTGTTAATTATGTAGTTCAATTTGGAATAAGGTATACGGGATTTTCGAAACAAAAATATACCTATTTATGGACGTGAAATGGATTTTACGTGATAACGGTTCTCTATTGATCTGTGGAAGCATCGCCCGATGAAGTGAAAGTGACGGTTGTTATGCCCTCTTGCTCGCACACTCCGTTCATTCGGAAACTTATTATGACCCGGAACGTTACTAAGACGTCATAATTTTTCATGCATTCAGCTAGCGTTGTCGATTTACAACACGTCAAGGAATAACCCTTGCGATAGCTTTTACGCGTGTAACCGTGGGCACACCTAGGGATTTGATCAGCATGTGACGCGAAGTGATTACATTAGGAGGAAGTGACAATAACATACGAGTTATTACTACAAACATACATAGTCATTGGTCTAATCAATCTGTTTTCTGTAGCAACTGCCTCTGTTACATAACTTGACTTTTTATGATCTATTATATGTTGAGATCTATATTGAGTCTATGAGATATGTCGAGAGGGTCAAGATTATTCACTTCAATATTACACAATATTTAGCATTTGTCATCAATTAGGTGCTAAGTGTTGCGAAATAATTTGCTCTAAAAATATTTTTTTAACGTTTACTACATATGTATTTAATGTAAGTAAGTAAGTAAAGGCTTAAAGAGGTAATAAAAAAATCTGAAGTGTAAAATCATATGAAAGTCGGCCAGCGTAACGTGCAGAGCGTAACGCTTCGCACCTTACGCAATTAATCGTTCTCACGTCGCTTATAATCTCATATATAATAAATTGTACATAAAAATTTATCCCTGTTTCACTCATTCACGGCAGCTTTGGTTTACAGGATTAATAAAAAATAAGTTCAAAAAATTGGAGGTCAGCAAACTTATCACGAATAGGGAAAGATTTTTACAACCATGATCCAGGAAATTTGGTTGCGGGCATTGATTTACAAAAAATACAAAATATACGATTCCTCTACGTACATAAATACACTTCCTCCGCAAATCAACCACGTCACGCAACTCACGTCAAAAGGGGGGGGGGTTGAGGAGGCCGGCCTCCTCAGATAAGCCAAACATTAAACGAGCCCAATTATCCTTATCCACGTCACCGCAACTTAAACGGCATCGTTCGCGCGCCGTCCCACTAGTGTGGGGAGGGGGACCGTTTCCCCCTTTTCGGTCCCAATAATAATCACCATAGGGTAACGCTCACAATAAAATTCCGGTTTGTCTCGTCCCATCTGCGGGAAAAGAGGGGGGTCTGTGCCCCTATCGTCTGCCTAAATCTGAAGACAAAAAAGTCTTTCGTAGTCATTCGAACTGTTAAGGCTGGACAAGCGCCGCCAATCAGTAGTAGGTCCCTCCGAAATAAAAAACCTAACTTGTATGATTTTAAGTCGTGCTTTCCAATGCAGATTCCATTTAAAAGATGTGCAAAATTAAAATATAGTTCCTTGCAATATCAACCTTAAGCGCATGTTTTTAAGTTGTTTTTACATAGAGTATAATTTGACAGTTGTACATCTTTTATATGGACGGTTTTGAAACGATCACTGTAAATCATGGTATATTTCTAAATCTATGGTAATTACTATCGATAGAATCTACTTCGCTCATCGAAAATCAAATTTTCGATTTCGGCCTGTTTTGGCCAAAAATACTAGTTTCGAACCACGGTTTATGTTTTAACCAAAATAAGGCCGAAACTTTCGGCGATGCTGAAACAGTCGTGCGGCATTTACTTAAATTTGTGACTATCAACAGTGCTACCATGTCGCCGCTAGTATGATCATGTTGTCTTGTAGTAGAGTTTTACACGTATACGTTAGTTAAATAATCGTTCTCTAAATCTCGTTTAGGCAGAATAGGACATTTAGAGCAAAAAAAGTCTATATTGTATTTCTTTGAAATGTAGTTAAATTGATATTATTATTTTGAACATATTGAAAGTTATAAAGAAGGCATGAGTAAGATGCAGTGTCATGCGGCTGACTTGGGCCGGCACGATTGGGGACATACCTGTCACGGTATCATGAGAGAGAGAACTAGTTTCATGAGGATTGTGAGTTGGCATAGGGCTATGCTACGTAGCCGGTGGCCTATTGTAAATAGCCTAACTATAACGAAGATGCGCGTGTCAATTACATGGTATAAACTACTCACAGATTTTATACTACTCAAAACAAAATAAGGGCCACAAAATTTTTTTGGTGTATCATGAAAATAATAAATACATTAACTTGTTTAACTTATGTAACTACAAAATAATATTATTTATTATAATATAGGCCAACAATTGCTTATAGTAATGCATGAATTGTTTTCTTTATGTTCATAATAAAATAATTATTAAAGGGGCTCCTTAAATAATTATTTTATCCTGTCTTTAGTATTTATTGTTATAACGGAAACAGAATAACTGTGAAAATGTCGTCTCTCGAGCTATCATAATTCATGAGAGGCAGCCAAGTGACAGATGGACAGCGGATTCTTAGTAACAGGGTCCTCTTTTTTACCCTTTGTGTACGGAAACCTAAAAAACGAAAATAGCGGTGTAGTGTGATTCGGATTGACGAAGCGTGTGGTTAGGGTGGCAGGGATGTCAAACGAAATGAATTCAAATACTGAGTGACATACTCATGTGAAATTTTCTATCATTATTAAATATCAAAGTCTGCAATCCCAGAAAAAAAAACAAATTTCTCAATAAATCTGCTGTTTATGTTCTATTATGCCATGCGATATTTAGACGTTTGTGTTAAATCAAAACCTTCCTTTCCTTTTTATAATTATAAATTTTTGCAAAAAGTGGCAAATTATTTTAATATAAAAGGGGGAAGAAGAGCATTAACAATCATGTTATAATTGTTTGAGACTTTTACGTTTGTTTCACACTTTGTAGTTATATAACGAGTTATAAAGCGATTCTTAAAATACTTATTACAAGGTTTGGCAAGTTTTTGGAAAAACCTTGCTCGACGTTTCGACCGGGTTACACCAGCAATAGTCACGGGCCGCTCAGGCTCGTTATAATAAGTATTTTAAGTATCGCTTTGAAACCCGTTAGAAGAGAGGAGGGCAAACCATCAGTTACCCTCCTTGCCTGCTCCCCTTCAATGATCTCCTGGTTACTCACAAACCGCACGAAAGACGACACTTAAGTTGTCACTTTACGACGACATGAGAACGGGAGGCACCTTCCCTGTCGTGCCGGCCCAATTCCGCTGCAACGCAGTATGGCGCGATCTCTTATCTATACATTATTTATGGCTTCCAATTCGCTATAATAGTCATAAAATTAGTAATTTACAGATGAATGACTTAATAATTGAAACGTATATAAGCAACGACATTTAGAGAATACATTGTTATATGTTATGAAAATTTTAAAATATTAGCACGGTGTTTATCGTTTCGATTTGTGCCGAAATTAAAGTTCTGTTTCGGCTGAAAATCAAGTATCGGTCGGACTCTAATAAAAAGTACTTCACGTTTACGGAATGTCACATCGCTCACGCGGAGTCGGGAGGAAGCAGTCGTTGCGTCACATCACGCCCGCCGACAGTATCGCGCAGACTAGAGTCACATGACAAATCGCGCGACGTTAGCCGAATCCTGCTTTATTCGTGATTGAACGGCATTTTATTCAATAGTCATACATTTTAATTCACATGTGATTCAGTGCTCAAACCCTGCAGTAGGTACCTTCTTAAAATCAACCGCGTTCGTCTAAGTACAAAAATATTTAATCAAGAGTGCCAAACTAGAGGTAACAGTGCAAGATTAATATTTTGACAAGGTAAAATACATTCTAAAATTCTGTTTCTACATTTAATAAATAGTATAAATTGGAAATTACGGCATACATATAATTTATAACAAATCTTTCATAGTGTCCACATTAAAATAAAAGCAACTCATAGTACGGAGTAGCTAAACGCATCAAGGACTCGATTCACGGAATATTTTGATAGTTGACCTTTCGGACCTAATTCTATTACGCGTCAGAAACAACTTTTATAACTATTGTTTATTGCGTTGTTGGTTGTCGTCCTTATCTTAACATTGTAAGTTACGGCACAGTTATAAGAAAACTTCTACTTAGCAATTCTCTAATTAAATTTATTGAGTTATTGAGTGTCGCTAATTGCTAAAATATGTTGGTTATTTGACAGTTGACTGACTAGTGATACATAGACTAATATAAATATACCGGGGTGCTGTATGTAAAATGTTTTTGACAAACGAAATTTGACAGCTAACAGTTCGGTTTTTATTCGCATGGCGGCATACATATATTGCTTGTGCATACCTGTTTTACTACACTATTTTTTTTAAATAATCAAATTAATTATTTTAAGTGCCAAAATCTTCTACATTGTCTGTGTTGTATTTTATTTAGAAATGAGGTTATATGATAAATTTTCTTGGAGTTCACTCGTTAAAATTATTGGAATGACCTAAAATTGATTTAGTACGATTTCCTAATGTAAGTTTCAGCCCAGGTATATGTATCATGTCACGTCGACCTCACGACATGAAGACCGGCTGGCGCAGCGATAGTGTAGCTCGGATTATCGGATAAAAAGAGGTCGTGGGTTCAAAGCCCTCCAGGTCTATATTATATGTGTTTCAATAATAAAATATATATGTATATATGTATATATATATATATATATATATATCACGATTTCCTGATGTAATCTACGTACATACACACACGAACATACACATACATCTTTACGCCAGCTTCGGGTGGAAAAGTAATATATACATAGTAATGGTGGACGATGACTAACTTTCACAATGTGGTTTCTTTTACTTACCCCATTCTACTTACGAGTATAATTTTGTTACGAAGTACAGAAGATATTTTGTTTGTTCATATAGTTGTGGCATTATGAACACTATGTTAATAGAATAGTTTATTGATACAATATTATTTAAGTGGGTACGTACATACTGACATCGTTATCTTGTACACATATTGAATAGCGTATAGGTGGACCAATTATAAAAATATATTAAATATAGAGTAATCACTTTTATGATTAGTTAAAGAAAACATTTCTGATAGTAGTGGCATATAACAATAATATAATTATTAAAATATATGGCGAGGCCTGGGTTAAATTAAAATCTAAAAGTGACCTCAAGGCACAAACAATAATGATTGCACAGGAAAATAACAAGGTAGTAAAATACTTTCGAGTTCTCTTGTTTATAGAGATTCTTTGAAAGGCACGAATAAATATACTTTCAAAGCAAATTAAACCGATATTTATATGTATTAATTCAGGTCTCTCCATCAGAGGCCATATCAATGACATCTCTACGGAGTAGGTACTCCTGATGCCACGCCACCCCAACCCTCGCGTCACTAATGCAGTGGACTATAATCCTAACTGCGTGATAACCAACGGTCGTCGCCCCAGACACGTTCTGTTGGACGGATGTGACCCCATCACAACTATTGTTGTGTTTCGCAAAATTTGGATAAAATATGCCTTCCTATGTCCCACATACACTCTAATTTTTAGATGTAAAATATTATTTTTCCTCTTATATTGGTGCAGATGGGTTCTGGTTCTCATCGTGGTCTCTGATTTAGGTGCTCACTGAAGCAACTGCATTAACCCGAAGGAAATCCCGACGCTTTCAGTGTACGAAGTGCTTTAGGGCTGTGCGGAGTGCGGTAGCAGTGCGTACACCGTAGTCCGCACCGAACCTGTATAAAAACTATCTCCTACCTGTGTAACAGGACTTCTCATCCATTAACTCGTCTAACTAACTAGATTTCTTCCAGTAGTGGTGTCTTGCATGATAATTCGATTTTTAACTGGGATAAAACGTCAGCTATTAGCTCCCAGGGCGGAAGTCACATGCAGGCAGTTGCAGCCCCTCATTACACTGTACAATATCATCTAGTTACCCTTAGTATTATATAGTTGAATCTTATTACGCGTAGTAAGGGCGTCCGTCGATGTGTCCTCTCCCCCTGGTTTCTAGAGTGTAGCCTTCTAATATGGGTCACAATACAGATCCCTGATTCGTTGGGTTGTCTAAAGATATTATATACCACTACGTCCACCGTCGTCTTTACTTTGGACAGTAGATAGAGTCTGCCTCATTTCCATGACAACGGCGATTTATTCGATCGCAGACAGCGGTCGAGTGGCTCCCGAAATCTATTTCTGTGAACTTTACAGCTTAAGATTAAAATCAGTAGTTGTTTAGCGTCGTCCATAAATGCAAGTAATTCCTTATTTTACGTGTATATCCTTCGTTGATTCTTTGTAAATGAATTCAAAAAAGCCCAAAACCAAAACCTAAATTAATTAACATGACTTATAAAGGCTAATAGATGAATACAAAAGTAAACAAAAGGAAACTGTTCGTAAGCCGGCTTGTCGCTATCATTAAATAAACGATAGAGAGCTAAGGAATATCATACACGAGAAAATGTTCTTACGTATTTTTACTATCATTTCGAACTCTTCCAGCGATACAATTAAAACGTAGTCCACTCAATCAAAAGATAAGGTTGTGAAGGTGTGTGTAGCGTACCTACTAAGAGTATTTATTATACACCATTAAGATTTATGATTCGGCGTCTGATAATAACTGGAAATATATAGGCCAAAAGACATGGAGGCCGAATTCCAGCTAGATGGTCCGATCAGATCACAAAACATCTGGATATACCGATCAGTGCTGCACCCCATCTTGTGACTGATCGAGGTCATTGGAGGCAATATGTCCACACTCCTCGCACCTAGGCCACGGGTCAAGGTATCACGATCCTCAGTTATGGGGGAGCGACTGGAAAGAGAATTTATAACTAATTAATGATTAAACATCACTGGACACACTTTAAAAAGTCTGTCCAGTTATGACAGCTGTAATAGCTCATGCCTGTGTCAAGTACACGGACAATAATGCCTTAGCGGCCATGAGACAAGGACAGTGTGAGTCCCTCTATGGTGTGTAGTAGCTAACATACACGTAAATACTTTTCAATTTAGTTCACTTAGTTTGTGACCTAGGATGGTGACTCACGTTGAACTACTTTCTGTCGCCAAATCAATTAAATTTGGCGTAAAGTAAGATATTGCACACAATATTGTCGAAATACTTATTAGTTTTAGAATACTTGTAGAATATTATTCGTTCTATCAATCGATGAAAGAAGATTGATAGCACGAACTTTTTACTTCATCTATACTAATAATATAAAGCCGAAGAGTTTGAACGCGCTAATCTCAAGAAATACTGGCCCGACTTGATAAATTATTTTTGCGTTGATCGAGGAAGGCTATGGGCTATAATTATATCAAACTTCTAACTATTTTGACCATATTATATGCAATATCTCATCTTTCGCCAAAGTAATTAGTCTAGTACAACGTGAATGACCATCCTATATCATGAACTCGTAAGTGTGGCGGTACGACTAATAGGACCGAAGTTACGAGGGTGTAACCGTGGGTTGATACTAGTAGCTTATAACGACCTACGCACTTAAATTTTAAGTAATATAAAACGAAGTCGCAGGCAAAAATGTAGTCATTATCAACCACGTTCTTGTTTTATTGAAACAGGAAATTCAGCACTGTATGCTTTAACAACAATCAATAAGATAGGTACGAAAATTTTCCTTTGATAATCCTAAAAGCAAATGTTGACATCTTATTGGTTCAATAACTACAATTCGCTATTTTAACTGGTCTTAATGTGTCTGTTCCAGGGATATACATTAAAAATGGGCGAGACCTCGAACAGTGCAGGTATATTATTGAATCTAAATTGTTTGTATATAATAATTAATAAGTTGTGCATTCGTAACATGTCTTTTCGCATTATAGGTGTACGTGTTTATACGTTCCCGGGTAATAAGCAGTTATGAAATGAGTTCTTTTTTAATTTTATATTTTATTGTAGTTTATTAAAGCTAAAAATTTGATAGAATAACATTGCTATACTGCAAAGCTAAGGATTTTTTTGCACTCACGGGGCTTATTATAGAGGTTATTTTATGTACATACATTATTTTATGGGCTTTTAATATGGATGAGTATTTATTAAGTTGTGTTGTGGTTTTGTGGCACAGAAGAGTAATATCTATCTTACGTATTTACGTACTGATGAGAGGCGTTAAAAATTATTCACAGTAGGCATCGCCACTGTTCCACTTTTCACTTCCTATCCTCCGTCTTGCAAAATTTTAACTGTCCTCGGGAAAATACACTGATTGATGTCTAAAAATTCTGATAAATCTTAATTTGCTTATGCACTTGCACGCTGCACTTATATTCTGCAGGGTAATACTTAATCATTCGGACTTGCTTGGGGACTAAGAACTTTATACATTTTGGTTGCTCTAATCTCTACATTTCTTACAGATCAACGTGAAAACGCGCAAAACTCTCAGTATGTATTTGATATAATTCGTGCTTAAATAATATGAAAAGAAATTCGGACTAACATGTCTCAGTGAAGATATCACGTTCCAGGTGGTGGCACACGTTTTGTTTACGGTGCCACGAAGAGGACCTGACGCCATCGCAGGAGCCTAGATGGTGGTCCAAAATATTTCCATTCCCGCTCTTCCCAACATTTAGACAATCAGCACAACAAATATGCATAATACTTTTCTGTAAGTTTCAAACCCCAATGTAATAAATTGCACATTCAAGAATTACGAAGTTCATTATATAAATTGTCTTGCAGTTTTGCTTGCTTGGGGCATTTTTTATGCCGAACTTGGCAGCCCGTTCAGTATAAATGGAGAACTACTGGGCATGACACTTTTAGTCATTGCCGCGTACTTAATTGGATGGATTTGGCTAAAAGTTACAACTTTGCCTGCCCTTATTGGCATGCTGCTTACTGGAATTGCGTTTCAAAATTTGGGTTTTGTTCATATGACTGATGCGTACAGAAAATTGAATCAAGATTTAAGGTATTATTTTATAACTTCTAAGTATAGGCAAAAATATTATTAAAATAAACTATTAATTTTACTGTGTTTAGTAAAGTGTTTTAGTTACGAGGTAGTTTATGTTGTTTGTGTAAGAGGTAGTGCCATGCATGTTGCATGACACTACATCCTTCTATGCAACGGAATTGGGTGCGCACGACCAGGGAGCTACCTCTCGCTCACTTGATACGGCCGTATAGTGACACCTACTGTGTCGTGTTTCGTGCGGTTATTGAATAACCGGTGGCCCATTGGTGGGCAGTTGAAAAGGAGGGCAACGCATCTGCATAACTATGATGATGTTCATGGGCGTCGGTAGCCGTTGAAAGGTTCCGATTGGACGCTTCTCCCCCTATACTATAAAAAAGGTAAGAACCTAAGTATGTAGCTTCAATATCTTCAATAAATGTTTTCTGTTCTATTCTAAATATAGGCACATCATTCCTAAGTATACTTTTTTTTTTCATTACAGAAAAATCGCTCTAGTAATCATCCTCACGCGAGCGGGATTAGGGCTGAATGCTGACGTACTTAAAAAGCATTATGTGGCAGTCTTACAACTGGGCCTCCTTCCGTGGCTTGTGGAATGCTTAGCAATCACAATAAGTTCTCATTTTTTGCTGCATTTACCGTGGATTTGGGGTGAATATTGTAATTTTGCAATTTTAATAACGGTAATGTTATGGTTTTCTAACTGTGATTTGATTATTTCAGCTTTTCTTTTGGGTTCTATGATTGCTTCTGTTTCTCCAGCCGTAGTAGTGCCATGTCTGTTTAGACTGCGAGATGTTGGCTATGGTGTTAAGAAAGGAATTCCCACTTTGCTCCTGGCAGCAGCAGCTATCGACGATTCAGTCAGTGTAGCTGTATTTGCAATTATTTTAAACAATATGTTCTCCTCGGGCTCGGTTACTTTTAACATAATTAAGGTAATTTAAATATTGTTTATTTTATTTCTAAATTGCTGTTGCCCACTTTTCTTTTCGGAGGGACCTACTAATGGTTGGCGGCGCTGGTCCAGCTTCAACAGTTCGACTGACTAGGAGTTGCCCGCTAATTCATCTTCGTACTATAGAAGATTTTCAGCGACGCTTTAGTAAAACGATATAATTCCTACAATTCTAAAAAAAAGATGAGGGAAAAGGGATATATATTCATCCCGAAACCCTCATCTATGTTTATATGAAGTGTCATCGCAAACGGTTCAGCCGTTTGGCCGTAGTAACGTCACTGACAGACAGAGCTACTTTCGAATACATAATGTTAATTTATAACTATGGATTATTGCTTGAATGCTTAAACATCTCAGTTTTTTAATACAATTACATCAAAGTATTAAATTTAATTTGTTTACTAAGTATTTGTTTATTTCAGGGACCGCTGTCGATATTGGCCGGAGTACTGCTGGGATCATTGTGGGGTGCGTGTTTATCCGTCATCCCTGAGAGAGGAGATACTTATGTTGTTCCTCTAAGATTCTTGGGTCTATTTCTTGGTGGACTGTTTTCACTATTTATATCCAGTATGATAGGGTGGAGTGGTGCAGGTAGGGTAACCAATAAACGATTATACTCTATATGGAATCATATTTGTAAAAGTGTTACTTTACACCTTATTGTTAATTACAGGGCCTCTGGCCATTGTATCGTCAGGATTTATTGCTGCTTATTTTTGGGAAAAGCAAGGATGGGTAGTGAATAAAAATCCCGTCAGCAATATTTTTAGAATAATTTGGATATTCTTCGAGCCCATTCTTTTTGCCTTCACCGGAGCACAAATTACGGTATGATAAGTTTAACAATTACCTACCTTCTGTAAAAAAAAATATTTAACTATATCCTTGCTCTATATATATATATTGATTGCTTTTTAGATCAGTGCGCTTGACCCTCAAGTAATATCAATGGGGGCAATTTGTCTTGTATCATGTTTAATACTGCGTATCGTCTCCACATTTTTATTAAGTTTTGGGTGCGGCCTAAACAACAAGGAAAAACTATTCGTAGGATTGACGTGGAGTGCTAAAGCTACAGTGCAGGTAAACATTATTATTTTTGTGATAACTTTAGATAGATAACAGCTACTATCCTAACTAATTAAACAAGAGGCACTAGCAGAGTTGTAATAATGCTAAGCGCATTTGTCAGCGCGTATTTTTATATATTGTACACACTCGTCGGAATGTGAAGCCACTTCCCGTTCCCCTGTTAACTCCCTGCGTTGGCCACGTTGCGTTAGAACGTCATGTCAGCGACTTGCGGACGTTTCCAATATATCTATGCACGGGCTATTGGACATAAAGTTTTACATATTTTGTATGGCACTTGTGTTAAGTACGTATTTCCAGTTGCCAAATCCATCGATAGACGAGGTATTGAAAACAGTCTGTACAGTCACCGATGTCAGGTCTACAGATATTTTAATTTCTACACACGAATAGACGCAATTAAATTTAACAAAGACATTATATTTTAATCTGTTTATATTTTACAACAACCGGCTGGGTCAGTTGGTAACGTAGCGGTTTGCCCGTGTGTTACGCCGGAGGTCGCGGGTGCCGGTCCAGGTTTTTTTACTTACACTTTACAACTTTAGCAGTTATATATGTTTGTAACTATATATATATATATAGCACAAGACCTTACGGTACTTACCACAGGACTAGGCTAACGTGGTGTGATAAGTCGACAGATACTATTATAACAATACAACACATCAACAGGCCAGTTGCCTAAGGGTGTAGACAGAGCGAACGGAGCGCCACATGTGATTATTATTATTATTTAATATTCTAGGCAGCTTTGGGACCAGCAGCGCTAGACTTGATTCACAGTGGACAGACAGCTGGAGGTATTGCAACAGATGAAGAATATTTTGCTAAAGCAATACTTGCTGTTAGTGTACTTAGCGTTATAATATCAGCTCCATTGGGTGCTATTCTTATTGCTATTACTGGACCACGCTTGCTATCTCGTGAAGGTATTTCACTGTATTTTTACAATTTTTAATTTGAAATTATTGTTCTTTTACGTGGAATTTTTTTATTATAAATCGTTATAATTTTCGTATTATTGTTTCAGAAATAGAAAGTCCAAAAAAGAATCAACTTCCAAACGATAATGCCTTGACACAATTGTAAGATAAAAAATATTTTAGACACCGCCGTGCGCCGAGAACCACGTAAGCCTTCACTATAAAAAAATATGTGCTACACACACACATTATGCGCAATTTTTTCAGTTACACATAATTATGATCGTAAAAGTGTGTTGTAAACCAAGTGATTCTTAAAATATGTTCACTTTATATACATATATTTTTATAAACTAGGGGTATTATGTTTTTAGGTCACGAAAAAGCGTTACGGCCGCGTGGAAGTAGTATAATTTACCACTTGTCCGTTGCAATTTGGTTTTCGACTCTGAAGTTTCGCTTCTATTATGTGTCCCAGCAAAAACTTTTTTATTTATAATAGCTTAGGTCGTAGGTAGGTACTTACTTTTTTATTGAAATTTGCAAAGAATTGTACTTAACTACATATTGTTATTGAATGTTACTTAATATGGCATGACTTAGATACTTCAACTGAATAAAAAGTACATAAGTACTTAATTCTTTAGGTCTTACATTATAAGTCTTTGCTATTTGTGCCGTTGCCTTTGCATCGTGGTCTACAAACATTTTATTAAATAACCCGTATTTTGAAAAACTGTTATACCTACATAAGTTATTGGAAATTCACAAATAAAATTTTCGTCATTTTTTTGTGTTTTTAATACCTATCCGAATAATCCCTAACATACTGCTATCTTATCTTTGTCTACTTCAGAGTCATTCCAGTACTGGTTCGTGAAGAATTTTAGTAATTTTTGTTAACGAGCCAAGACCAAGTTGGACGCTTTTTTTTATTTTTGACTGCTGAAAGAACACGTCAGGCGGTGAGATAGTGGTCAAAAGGGGGATTTGACCCTCCCCCCTTTCTCGTAAATGGGAATAATGTATCCCGATAGTTATTTAAAGTTAACTAAAGTAAGTAGTCTTTCTTAAAAAGGTGACGCGTCACCTTTTTAAGAAAGACGCATTGCGTCGTCGGACGCAAGAGGCTCTCGACCGTGACCGCACTCTATGTCCAGAATTGGACGTTGTTCGGCTCATGAATTGTTTTTTTAATCTTGTTGATATGTACTTTATAATCGGTCCAAAAAATAACAATTCAATAAGTCATGGATGAAAAAAGAAGGAGACGCAACTAAAAACAAGTGATACCTTATAAAACGACTAAAGAAAAATAAGCTACTAAAGAAGAGGCGGTATGGTTATATGATATTAGCCTGTGTACTAACAACAAGTGTCAACTGTAGAATAATTTGTCTGTTGTTTTAAGTTTATTTTTGTGTGTTGATGATGTGAATTAATGTGAATAAGAAAACTAGCGAAGATAGTCATTATAAATAATCTATAAATTCAAACATAACTGTTATTAGCTAGTAAATTATCGTATTTACAGAACACTACAATGCTATAAACAAACACGAACATGTCTATTGTTATTATAGCTATTGCGGCGGAAAGTGGTGTACCGATATTTTCAAGAAAGCGAGGCAGCAATGATAATGTATAATCATAAATGATATAATATCCTTTTTACTTTATTTCCAACTTCTATAAGTAAGATGCATACAGCATTATTTTAGAGATATTTTCTTTAGGTGTGGGCACTCCTCGGTGATTTTAACACACAAATTTAATTTATACTCCGCGATCCGCCCAACTTTATATGTGTAAAAACCGCAAGAAAATCCGATAAGTTGATTTTGAAAAAATCGATCACAAGTAGAGAGCCTTTTGGAACTTTGTTTTATAATGAGTATAGATTTGGAACATATATAGAATAGTAATTATAATAATAAATGTTTAGTTTATTTTGAATTTTTTTAATGTTATGTATAGTATTGAATGTATCCTCATAATGGGATAATTATGTCGGAATTTCCAGCTTCTAATAATGTTAGGAACTTGGTGGTGTTAACAGCCCCACACTTCAGAGATCATGTTAAGCAGTCAGTTCTGCGCCCGATTTCTCTTCCATCGTGTCAGTTGTCCAACCCATCAGAATAATATGAGGGAATAGCAAGTGCACTTGTATAATACAAAATGTCCTGTGCAGATGTCTCTTCTCAGAAGGGATGGCCGCTGAAGGTGAAATTTGGCCAGAGCAACATTATTATTAAAAGTTTCTCTAAAATTAAGCAATAAGGCACAAATATAAATAACCATGTTTTTTTATTCTAGATTCAGTTCTCAACAATTGCATCTTTGCATGGTATAAATATGTTTAGCAAATGCCACAGCACATCTATGGTAGACACTAAAGTTGATAATGGGACTATTACATGGAAGGAATACTGTAAAAGGTTAACATTTCCTTTGTTACTATATAAGTTATAAACAAGTAATTTTCTAGTACTACTAAGTTTATATGACTAGTGAGTTTATAAAATAGTAATCTGTTAATAGTATGTCCACGCCTCTAAACACAAGAATTGTCTGCTTTATAATTTTATCACCATAACTGTGCTGTATTGGATTTTCAGTTCATAATGTTGACACATTTCATGTCTCGACAATAGACACAATAGAAACTATAAAAACAGTTAATTGATGAATAGGATAGGGAACCAACTAAGTATGTACATTTTAAATATCAATGCATAGAATTCACATTGAGGTCTACTAAATAGACCTAAATAGCAGCTCAGTCATATCCTCAGTTATTAGCAATTGCACATCTTAAATACAGTATAGTATCGCTATACTTGAGATTCCTTGAAGGACATAGTTTAATCATCATCACCAGGGCATTAATACTCTGCTGGACCTATATCATTTACAATGAACCAATCCTCAGCCACTTGTATCTATCATCTTGAATGAATAAATCAGCCTATTGCAGACCACTGTTGAACGTACGTAACACTATCATCTTGGCTAGTGGTGGATGGGCTATTAACTTTTTGTCTTCCTAAATAAAGCCTACACTGTTGAACCCTGCTACTCCATCTGTTTATTATATTTTATGGACTTTGTGACCAGCCTACTTCCACTTGAACCAGCTCACTTTACAACAGAACATAAATTTACTTTTACTAAAATGTGGCACTAATATTGAGCAGCTGGTGAGATCATTTACAACTACACTGCTTCTTATACCTCAATCTATATCCGTTTGTTTCAGCATAACACTCATAGGGATAGTCACAGGAGGTCTAGAGTGTGATATAGAACTGCTATTGTCGCACATTTATGACCTGATGATATTTTGTATTGGTAAAAAAGAGTTAGAAAATTTAAAAAATATAGACCAAATAAAAAGAGATTTGAGACAATGCTATCCCATCATGGATTACTTATTAGAATCACTAGATCCTAATACTATCCCACAAACAACTATTATCTTGGACCTTATTCAGAGCATATTGTGTCCTCAAGCACAACAACTACAGGTAAATGTTTAATTATAAATTAATAGTTTTATTTAGATAAGAGAGCAAACATAGTCATCACTACTGTTACAAAAATAATGCTAGCAATTATTTCATAAATTTGCAAATGTTTTCAGCAGGTTCTAGATGTATATGCAGAAAAAGTGACAGGTCGATGGGCATGTCTAAGCATACGTGGACACTTGGTGGCTACAAGTTCTGATTTTTGTGAACTGGACTCCAGAGAGGCTACACTGCTCCTTCTACTAGCTTCAGCACAAAATGGCGCTCCTCTAAGGGACACGCTGATTTATTTGCCTCAAATGAGTCCTAATGTAAGTTTTCTTTTATTGCAAATGAGGCATAAAATAATCTAATCTTTTGTTTGATCACTACAATTTTTTTAAGTGTAGGGAGAAAACGAGCAATCAGTGCCTTTAAGGACTACCGACACTCATGAACATCCACAGAAATATTATGCGGATGCGTTGCCCTTCTTTCCATCTCGAGTTTCAGAGTCCTTGTGAGTAGCCGACGGTTACCGCATGCAACGCGACACCGAAGTCGTCACTTCACGCAGGTATCATATGAGCGACAGATAGATAATGAATTAGTAAAATTTTGTAATAAGTTTGTAAGTAAAAATCATATTTGAGCTTATTATGTCTATATTCGCAAAACATGTCGTAAAACTTCATTAATTAGTTCCATAATATACTTAAATGAATTAGGGTATATTAATATGGCTCACAAGTTTGTGTACACATGGCAAAACCGGGGGCCTCCTTTTCTGGTGACACGTAAAACGCAATTTACGCACCATCAGTGCAGCCTTTGGTGACGTATCTCGGAACGTCCCCGAAGAGTCGGATATCTCCTGCACGGAGTGTTTCAATCATATAACAGGACAAACCCACCTATTTCGAGACAGTGCTGATTCCCATCCTCACGAAATGGTGCGTGAATCAGGATCATGAATAGGGAAATGTGTCAAAAGGTCACGGGACAGTGACTAAGTTTCGTTGAATACAGAATTGAACTTAATATCATGTCTGTTGTATGATAAAATATTTTGTATGTTTTAGGTAGCATTCAGAGCAGTCACGTGTAAACTGTTAGCGGATGTGTATGTCTTGGTGGTGTGTGGTGCGTCTCCACCCCTCCCCGAGATCGACGAGATAGTACTGCAGTGCTGGGAAGGATATGCACAGATAATAAAAGAAGCCAAGTTGGTGTATCCAAGAAATTTTCCACTGAGCATTACATTTGAACCTGTGTTATTGGGGTATGTATTTAACAGGCTCTCTTACTGTATCTCCTGTTGTCTAATAACTGAAATTCTCGGACTGTAAATATGTAAAAAATCAAGCATATTACAATGTCGCAAACCACAACCCACAACAATTGTAGTGGTTACCAGATTAATAGCTAACAATGGTTTCGTCGATACGGCGCCTTATATTAATATATATACCAGGCGTTTCGGTTATTTTACAGCAGCAAGCAGGATTATAGAATATGTGATTATAGAAGGATGCTAGGATCCCCTACTATAGTTAAAGCTGTGTTGTGAGGCAAGGCCCTAGGTGAAGCCAGACTTTGGCAAAGCCAATTGAATGTGGTGGCACTCTGGGTAGCTTTAGTGGGTATCCTATAAGCCCTACGTTGTGACGCGAGCACCACAATAATGGACCTCACCAGAGACCGATGAGGGTGCTTAAGTATCTTTTAGCAGTTTATTGTTTGTTCACTTTTTTGTGACACTTTACATTAAAAAAACTTATCAGGTTGGTATACCGAAGTAAGTCATAATGATGTGGTAACGCAGAATATTACATGGCCGTCAGTCTAACATGTGCTAAATAGGTAAAACATGAGACTGTTTTACACCATAATTTCGGTTTTTTTTTTCAGTATACTATTCGTAAATATAGCAAAAAGACGGTGCGTCTTCTCGAGACACCTTCAACAATCAAACCAGAAGATCAGAACAATGTCTGGCACTCATAGAGTTGATATACTCAGGACATTTTATATAACTACAGCGAAAGGTTTAGCGCCAGAATTACATAATAGAAGTACGGAAGAAGAAAGTAAACAACTTATGTATATTTTTGATAACTACCTGCAAATTGACATCACCATTTTGATGGCTGCTGATAGTCAGAACATGTCCGCTGCCGAACATGGGCCTCCCCCAGAGAACACCGCAGGTCACGGTTACTAGTAAAATTGGCATACGAACGTCAATCTACTATAAGCCTTACAAGTCTGCCTTGTTGGAGTTTTCGGTAGCATGTCGGAGAAGGGAGGGAGAATGAAATGTAATATATTTGCATAACAATGACGCGGGTGTCAATGGGCGTCAATGATATCGACAATAGTCGTCGGCTCCTTACCATTGATTTACAAAAATACCAAGATGCAGAGACAGTGTCTCAAAACCGTCCATATAAAGGATTTGAACATGTCAAATTATGAATCTTGTAAAGACAACTTAAATTCATGTGCGTAAAAGTTGGACTTTGTAAAGAAACATTCTAATGTACAGTCAACGACGTTTAGGAATTACATTTCTGTATGAAATCGTGTAACTTGTATTTTTGTAAATCAATGCTCCCAAAAATGTCGTCCTGGCCGAATTTCGGCCACGTAGGCCATCTTCATAGGGACTGCGCAGGACATAACATAGTAGTGCACACGTGTGAGGACGGCAATTCGTCACGACCGGAGAGAGATCAGGCGCATAACCGAGGACTGAACGAGCTCTCCGAGACACGGGGGTGTAACACCGCCAATTTTCCGACATCGGAAATAGAAATTGACAAATCGCAAGAACACTGGTCCGCCCCGGCACTTTAACCCAGGACCTCACAACTGTGGTTGAACATGCTTACCACATAACCTTCAACGTACGCCAAGTAGACCGATCTCCCGTTAGCATCTCATGAGACATCAATCAATTTTAGTAAGAGATAGTGCATTGTACCCGTATTGAGCAAGACCGGTGCCTCTCCCACACAACATACTTAACGTGACATCTCCGCTGTCGTGTTTTTTGCTGTTTGTGGGTGGTGGCCCATTGGAGGAGAGAGGGAAAGAAGGGCAATGCATATGCATACCAATTATGAGGATGTTAGGCATCGATAGTCATTAAGTCGCTCCGAATGGTCGTTCCTACCCAATAATATAAAAATAAAACATTTGTCTCTTGACCTATGAAAAGAACGTTCCAATGTACTCCTAGTGGACGGACATAGTATTGACGCTAACCTTATACACGGAGCAAACCCAGGTGATAAAATATCCGTATTCGTAAACATTACAGCCGATGCGTTGGCCGGTATGAGCGAGACGTACTGGTGTTCCGAATACCACAAGTGCCACGCGCAGAGGTCGGGGGAGTACTTGTGTTGCGCGCTGTACGCTCCGTCTGTTCACACACACACAATGAGGTAAGACATCCGTTGATTATTGTTTTATTGCGTTGGAGGCAATCGAATAATGCACGTACGACATCTTCGCTGCCATGGGAAGCATGTTTCTCATTGGTTTTATTTTCTAGATCTTACTGTAGTGATGACCTAGAACCAGTTCACAAAAGTGTAAGACACGATTTCATACTTACTGACCCATAGGGGGGTATAACTATGTTCATTGGCGTCGGTAGTCGTTGAAAGGCTCCGATTTCTCGTTTGTCCCCTATACTATAAAAAACACTGTCATTCTAAATAATCGGTGATTGTACATAAACACATTGTCGCCTTTCGTGCCGGTTTGTGAGTGACCCATTGCGGTGGGGGGGGGGAGTTTGAAGGTAACGAATCAGCATAGTAGTTTTTCTATTGCTCCGAACCACCACACGACCACAATTTCTATTAAAAAAAAAGCACATTGTTGCCCAGTCAACCTCACGCGCATGATTTTAAGTAATTTTTACAAAGTACATAATTTGACATGACATGTGCAAATTTTCTACATGGACGATTTTGAGGCGCTGACTGTGTATCTTTGTATGTTTGTAAATCAATGTCTAAAAACGAGATGCGCATGGTTATGTTTCCCGGCCGGCCCCTATCCAACTAATAAGAGAAATCCGGCCAAGTGTGAGTCGGACTCTCACACGAAGAGTTCCGCAGGATAATAAAAATGGTAAAAAAACACGTATTTCATATGGGATCCCTATTAAACAACAAATTTATATTGTATGCTATTTACTGATACAGCAACACAAAAACATAATCTGTGAAAATTTTAAAGTCTAGCTCATGGTGTATGGGATACAGCCTGGGTAACAGACAGGAAAGTGCGATTTTAACCCCTTGGGCACAGATCCCTAAAACGATCTAAAAATTTTCTTTTTTAATTTCAGATTGCTAACCAATAAGATTCTTCAGGAACTGATAACTAGTAAGGAAATATTTTGGTAACTTCTCATCAGACTGCATCCTCCACGACGCGGCTTTTCCGCAATAAAGTCTGTGATCATGTGACTCATCTTGGCACTCAGACACAACCCACAATGGCGAATAGCGAAGAAGAAAAGCTAGTTACTCTGTACTTAGAAATTAACATTTTTCGAAGTGTTAAAAAAAGATAGAAGAAAGTATTTATTGTAAAAATTGAATAAACGTTTGTTTATAATATCTAAGTATATCCGTCCATTTTACTATGTTGTATTTTAAATAAATAATAATGAAACAAGACGTTATTTAAATATATTTATTCCTACGATTTTTTAATCACTAAAACACAGTAGGTAAGAATACAACTAGCACATTTGTATAAGTCACTATAAAGGCAATTTGATTAACGCCTGCTGATTGTCATATGATCAACAAAACGGCTCAATGGCTGTACACACACAAATACTTTAAAATTTAAAGTATTCTAAACTAAAACTGTAAGCAAGTGTCATTAGGAAGTAATTAAATTTACCATTTCCATAATACGACAAACTACAGTTCAGTAAAATGTTTATCATTATAACAATTTGTTGTAGTATGAATTTTAAAAATTTCTCTGATACAAATGTTATCCAGTATTAGGCACCTATAATAATGCAATTCATGGTAATAATAATGCGAAAATCGTTATGAACTTCATTGTACTTTTGAAAAGCTATGATTGTTACCAAACCATAGATATAATTTTAGCATTACAATAATTACTAAAACTTAAAATTATAAAATATCACAATTAAATTTTTCAATACAAATCAGCTTCCATACACTAATTTACATCCATACATGTGTCAATATGGTAAGTTACACTAAAACATGATTTATTTAAGGTACACTTTTAAAATTCATCTTAACTGGATGGTGTATTGATATAAAAAGTAATAAAAATAACACTAAACCCAAAGGCGGACTGAAAAGAAAAAAATAAGGTCAACAAGGCGGGCCACGTTATTTTTAAAGTATATTTTTGCCAAGATTTTAATTGTGTCAAAAAAAATCCGTGCTTTTGTATTTTTCTTTTCAGTTAGCAGTCTGGTTTATTGTTCTTTTAATTATCATTTTTTGTTTCTGTTACATCTAAACTACAAATTATATTTTTGGAACCGTCATTTATACATGTTAGGGTAAGAAAAAATCAACATTTTTATTGAATTTAGCCACTCGCGTTATCAAGACCACTCTAACATCTCCCCATCTGTCAAAAACCGTCAAGTCAAATTTACATAAATATATGCAAACTCTTCTGACGCAGTCGGATAAAAATTATCAACCATTTTCTTTTCATTGAGGATTTCTAAAAAATGTTTTAGGAATAGATACTCGGGCTCTTGGAGGATGATGTCGAGAAGAATAGAACTTTGCGACTTACAATTAATATATATGATTTTGTTACTTTATTATAGTCCAAGATATTTGTTTTTGAGTTCGTGAGTTACTAGTTAGTAGTCGTACTTTCGTTAGTGAGAAAATAACTTAAGCACTGCGATCCGAGTTATTGTTATATACTTATGTGTTGATGTGTTACATCAGGATTACATATGGAGGGCTGTGTGACCATCCTAAGTGATGGACTCTAGTTTAGGATTATCACGTGTTTAATGGCAAGCTGTAACACATCTCTGAGGTACACACACAATGTGCCCTCATTTCATGGCCTTTGAGGCCGTACTGGATATTGTGTGTCTATCACAGACATCAGCTGTCATCACAAGACCAGACTATGTAAACATCTCACAGATATGCGACATCTATGTACGACAACTCATTGTGGAGTCGATTATTATAACCATAAAATTACGTTTTATGCCGGTAGTCACAAATATAAGGCCATCTCCTTTTATCACATGCAGCATTGTAATCAAGAGGTAACTATTTCTTTGTTCAATTCAATGTGGAAGGCATTATCTATGTATATTGTAATTTTATTGATCACAAGCCAAACACACACAAAAAACCATTTCTTTTTCTAGTGGTCAAAGAAAATAAGACAAAATAATCACAGAGTAAGTTTTAACATTCTAGATGTTTAAATCAGATGGAGAATGGAGAAGAAAAAATGGGTAAAATATCGCAATTTCTTCCTGTTTTATCCTATCTTTGAGTAATATTTTCTGAAATCGTCCAAAAATATTATTATAATTGCGTATGCATATAGCTTTATTTTCAATTTGATATATTGTTTACTACAATTGCAATCAGGGATTTAATTAAAAACAACAATAAACAACGACTCCGGTGGCTTTTTAACCGCCCATAATATGGAGACTTGTAGTAAAAGGAACTACTAAGACATGTTGCTGGCGTTATTACTGATTTGAAGTGTCTGCTTTTTTCCACGTTTCTGTAACTATTATAACTCTTCTCATCCCTGATGGGATGCTCAAGATGATATCTCGAAGAAATTCATAATAATACTTGTTTCTGACAGGTAACTAACGACCCCTGCCCGCTTCGTCGGGTCGTCATAAATAACATTTCCTATCAGAATTTGTCTTAGTAATCGAATTTATATACAAACTATTAATCCCTAAAAAGCCCTATAGGGGTCAAATATTGATAATCCCGTCTTAAAGGTATGATTTTAAATAGTACCCTTAAGAGGCCACGATAACGATTCTTTCTGTATGGTGGCGTCGCGCTAGTTTCATTTACGTAATAGGTTTGTAAAAACGTAAAGAAACGACATTTTTTAAGCGTTAACTATCATTCAGGGAAATGTGGTAATATTTATACAATACAATTAAACACCCAAACACTAACAGTATCCCTGATATTGTTTTGGTTGCGTCCCGTTCGTCATATATATTCACAGATGTTACGTCATCATTCATTCGACAAACGGTCAGGTCTTTTGTTGTGTCAGGAAATTTTAGATCTCATAGTCTTATTATTACGTGATGAGTGCCTGTTGTTTCATGTGTTTGCTTTGTTTTGAAGTGCGAAAATAAAATCCCTGTAACCGTACATACCTCATACTAATAGTGATTTAATTTGTTTATAGCACTCACTTCAAACGAACGGAAATCACCTACTTGTAAGAAATGACATATTACCTAATTGGGATAATCTGTAATCTTTTTATGAACTAGCCGAGTCCTGCGGCTTCAATCGCGTAAGAAATTATTTTACTTTTTGCGACAAAACCCGGAGGAAATAAATTACCCAATGTCCTGCCCATATCTATCTTTCATTGATAAATCAGTTCAATATTTTCAGTTGTCTAGGGATTAGTATTGTAAAATAATACACTGCAATTGAAGAAACCCAATTATTTTGAAATCACAGACAGACTTCAATTTTATGTATATGCATACACTCTTCATACAGATCAAGCATGGCATTTCAACTGTTTTCCCAACATCTTTCATGTCAGAGAATCTAAAACATAAAACTGACTAGCTCATATTATACAAATAAGATAAATGAAAAAAAATTAAAACATCAGTTAAAGCTCAAATTGCATCGTGTGCTATTTATTCAAATAATAAATACGTGCTACTAATAAGTGCGTGAATTCATATACGAAGTAAAGACAATATAAATAGGCTATTTGACGAATTTTTAAAAACAATTTCAGATTATTTATTAGTTACTGTGGAACCTATACTAATTTTCATTTTTAATTGTTAGTATTTGACTTTAGAATTCAAATTAAATATTCGTCATTTAATAGCCCGCGATAACGCTTCCTTCTGTATGGTGGCGTCGCACTAGTTCCATTTACGTAATAGGTTTGTAAAAACGTAAAGAAACGACATTTTTTTAAGCGTTAACTATCATTCAGCGAAATGTGGTAATATTTATTAATATATCAAAATGCCGACGCAATTAAACACCAAAACAGTAACAGTATCCCAGGTACTATCTAGGTTGCGTCCCGTTGGTCAAAGATATATTTACACAGATGTTACGTCATCATTCATTTGACAGACGATCGGGTAGTTTGTGTCAGGAAATCTCTGAATATTTTTTTTATAATTATTGTTTACATTTTATGACATTCTTTATAAAGATTACTTACAATAACATTTTATATACTGTCAAATAGCCTATTATATAAAAGGACCTATGATTATGATTTGTCTTAGACCCAATATGACTAAAAGATGACATGATGATGTCCTTTCTAAATTTGGTACGATAGTTCCAGTGACAATACAATAATATAAAGTCAACAGTATTGAAAATACAGGTTGGGCGCCGCCACAAAGTGGCAACTTTATTCTCTTTAGGAATATCCTTGTCATGGGTACCAAATGAAAAGACTTTGCTAGTAAAATACAGCACATATAAAAATGCAATGTTGCTGCTTTGCTAGTAATATAATAAAACCATTAAAATTAAAAAAGTATTTTATAATTATTATTTTTTTTGATCTGCTAAGGGGAATTTAAATGTTTATATATCAGTTTCGATTTCCACTTGATAATGAGAAATCGAAACCGGTCGTAAATGTAAACATTATATTTAATAAATAATGGAAAGTGTATAAAAATAGTTTTATTCGTCAGTGTCATAATCATTAACGTTTATTAATTTTAGTTTCTTCTAGCAGATCAAACAGAAAAAGTGAGCTACTTACTGGATTAATAAATCGAACTCTTAAACTCAGTGTTTACATACAAACTTGTGAAAAAAAAATTGTACATAAACTTTTATTTTAAACGAAGGAGGAATACCAACTAGTAAGGAAATTAATCCATTTTAAAGAACTTCGTAGTTTTTAGTCTTTCACAGGAAAAAGGTATTCTCTATTCATAAAATCAGATTTTTATTTCACCTAAAACAAATTGTTGAAACTAAATGTAACCACTTTTTATAACACATAAATAAAGGACTATGTTAATACAAATTCAATGCAGTCAAACTACTAATCAATTCTGTTATTCATTTAAAAAAATGGTTTTATCTGATTTATATTACAATGAGACTTGTACATAATACAATAATTAATTTCGTCATAATTAATATTTATTCATTAATTGACGTAAAGTCAATAAACCTGTTCTTGTAATAATTGCAAAGAAATAATACACATACGTTAGTGATTACCGTATAAAATATTACACTGCTTCTTGTTAGAGCCTAGCAATCTGCCCTGTGGCTGTTTTAAACCTTAATTTGTGAGGTGTAAACATTGCCGAGACTAGGGACGTCTCCAACAATTCAATTCAATTCTCTTATTTCTGATTCTGATTCTTCTCTAATTCAATTCTCTTATTTCTGCTTCTTGAGATAACTCCGTATCGTAGTTGCCAATATCATAATTTTTGTTTAGTTTTTATTTGTACTTTGTCCATCATTAAACATAGCAAGTCCATACTGATTCTCAACAATACATAAACGATATTCTTGCCAAATATACTATCAAATTTATATAAAAGCGTGTCAAACATTCGTTTCATAATTGCAAAGAACTCACACAGAAACGAACTGTCACAGATGAAGCTGTACACCCCCTAAAAACAGCCTAACAATCTGGATTGTGGCTGTTAAGTTTTAAACTTCAAAGTGGATCCCACTTTTATTCTTATAACTCAATTATCTCATTCTTTATTAGATATTTTATTATTTACCTGTGACATTGTTAAGTAGTTAGTATGCTGTCTTATTATTATTATTCACTATGACGAGTTTGTATTACGATTCAGGTATAAATTTGATAGAATGTATTGTCACTCCTTAGTGGAAACACTTGAAGAAATAAATAAACTTTATGTTTATAAAGTTTATTTATTTCTTAAAATAAATATATTGTGGAAAAAGTATTTTTTCCACAATATATTTATTTTTTCATTTACATTTCGACCAGTTTCGACTTATCGTCATCATTTCTTTACCTGATGATGATAAGGCGAAACGGTTCGTAAATGTAAATTGAAAAATAAATTAATTGTGGAAAAAGCATACAAATTTATTTATTTATTCAAGTGATTCAGATATAATATTTTTAGCCATTATGTGACTTTGTCGAAGTCAACACAGTATTTAGTGCAGAATCTTACTATGAAGAGTTTGTATTCCAATTCGGAGACAATATATTTTACCAGTTATACCATTCAAATGATATGCTTCAACAAATTCCTATTAGACACACATAAATAATGCAAAGAACTCATACACAAATCGATTGACATAGATAATATTACATACCTACTTGAAAGAGCCTAGCAATCTGCATTGTGGCTGTTTAATTTTAAACTTCAACTGTTGTATTAGATCGAATATTTTCACAGAGGGTCCCACTTTCATCTCCAGCAACTCTATAATCTCATCTTTTGTGAGATGTAACATTGCCGATCCGGTGATATTGGCAAAGTTAACACAGTAAGGCTGGCAATCATTGACAGTGAGAAACTTAGCTACATCGGCGGTAGTCCAATTCTCGGGGTCGACAGAGTTGAGAACGTCTAAGGGCACAGCTGTGTTCACTAGTCTCGGTATCACTTTGTCGTCGTTACTTTTCATAGATAAATCCGGCATTGGAATATCCGGTATTGGAGTGTCCGGCGTCGGTATGTCCGTCGTCGCTACTAACGTCTCACACGAATATTGTGCAGCGTTGTCTGTAGACGTGTGCTGAAAAATGAACACTTATAAAAGCTGAATATTTTACTAATATTTCACTGGGCATGTTTAGGAATCTTTTCAACTTTGTCCGCTCACCTCAGGATATGTAACTCTATTAAGGAAATCCTAAATTAATGTAGTAAATTAAGCTGATATAACCATTCTCGCCCATGGTCGACCAACACATAGTTAAAATAATATAAACCAAAACACAATATAATTATGATGCGTTTGATCATAACATATATCTTTTATTCCACTCTGCATGGCACCCGACTTGGGTCGGCACGACCGGGACAGTTGTCTCTCTCAGATTACACCGCCTTGGTGACTATGGTGTCACGCTTGATGTTTGTGAGTAGTCGGTGGCCCATTGGACGGGAGGAGGGAAGGAAGGCTACACATTTGCTTAACAACAGTCTTCGAAAGGTTATTATTTCTTGTCTACCCTACAAATGTTACAAAGAAAATAATTCAAGACATCTTACCTCTGCATCTTGGCCGTCATTGTCCGTCACTTGATCTTCAGCCGACACGGCACTACTTTTAGGCTCTACTACCGTATCTATTTCCATTTTCATTTCACACTTTGGCTCTTCAGTACGAGATTCAGCCTCTACAGATATTTCAGATACACTCGTGGGCGGAGATAAGCTCTTTGTATCCCCCATGTCTGAATTTTGTGAAGTCTCTTCCGTATTATGAACTGCTTGTGCGGCGACCTTGTTGCCTGTAAAATATATTTATTCGATTCATAAATAATAGTAACATAAGAGTGAAGTAGTAGAAACTCAGGGGACTATATGTATCACTCGTTAGTGCACAAGATTGTTTAAGTAGCTGCAGTGGTGAATTAGTGTCAGCTATCCAGTTATACACAGATCAGTGGGCCAATATAGTATAACAGGCGTCTGTCCCAGGAGCGTTTTTGGATGGCGTTTAAAGATACGCAGCGGCTATGTCATCGCCGACGGTTAGCGTGATACTAAACCAGCCTATGCTTTGACAAGTCTTAACGACCGGCTGACTAAGTTGGTAACGTGGCGTTAAGTCAGCGGGTCACGCCAGAGTTCGCGGGTTCGAATCCCGCCCTCGAAAATTATCAAATATATTTCTGTAGTCTAGTACCTGTAACATATGTTCCTTACGGTACTTCCCACAGGGATAGGCTAACGGGGAATAATAAGTCCACAGATATTATCATTATTGTTTCTCATAAGAATTACGAATTGTCAGATTAATTATTAGCAATGTTGCGACGACCATTGCGAGCGTTCGCTCCAAGTGCTTTCGTTAGTATCCACAAGCGCAGATGATTGTTCAAGTGACGTCAACGTCGAGCTACATTATCAGCTGTCCATATATAGAATTCAATGGTCTAGATGGTCGTACCATTCCGGCGCCTGCGTCGCTGCGGCCGCGCAGCGGGTCGGCGCGGCGCTCTCGCCGGCTGCAGCGGCCCCTCGAGCCTGTGACCGACGGCGCGGCACCAACCCACAGGGTACACGTCAGTACTGTGCGCCCACAACCACTGGTCGTATTCGCCGCCCCAACCGTCGAAGTGGACCTAGCAAACGATGCTGATAAATTATTACGTATACTTATAAAACTGCATCAACCATCATCCGTTTATTAGATTACATTGCAATATGACAAACATCAATAAAATACATGATATTTTATTGATGATTAATATATGGCTTAAATATGTAAGTTATAGGTATGACCCGACGGTACCACGTGATCAGATGCGCCCGTGCGTGCTCAAGACTCAACGAGCGCACGCCGAACTGAGCCATATTAGTTCTATTGACGGGCATTATATTAAAAGACACGCGCGAGATCAAATCACCATAAAGGTTTAAATATCCATAAATATCCAAGTAATGTAATAGACGTACTTTGAGTAGGTCTGCCACGACCCTGGCGACAGTCGCGACGCATACAAGTCGCGGGTCCATGAGGTCAGCGCACTCGAGCCGCATGCCCGCTACAAATCCGTGCGACACCACGTGGCCGCGCGCGCTGAAGCATGACCGCGCTGCCGCGCGCGAACCGCCCGTGCTGAGGTACTCGTCCCAACTGAACTGCTCGGCCGTCCATCTATATATACAAAAAAACCGCCATTTTTACGGACCTGTCTTCTAAAGTGTCAAGAATATTAGTGAAATTTAAAAGAAGTCACACTTCATAATTTTAAGCTAGAGTAACTAAATATAATTTTATTAAAATAAGTAATGCTACACGTAACTATAGTGCCATTCTATAGTATAGTACTATAGTATATAAGCACATGTGTAGTACGATCTACAAATTCACGAGTAGTACTAAATATATATAATCATATCCCAAACAATGTTAAATAAGTGTGTACCCACGGAGAGAGCGATTCCCGAGGAACGTTTATAATTTATTGATGTCACTATCACATTCGCGGGCGCAACGGGGGCGAATCGCTAGTTTACAATTAACTTTCTCTGTCCTTAAACTATTGTATATCTCTTTTTAATGTACAAGTCTTTCATATAGAAAAAATGTTAAAATATACTTACCCAGCCGGAGGGACGAGAGGTATGTTGTTAGCCAAAGCAAAACCAACGGGGAATATGCATGGAGATCTCTGGTGGTAACAAAACCAGTCAGCTCCCGAAGCATCTGCCGGGTAACAGTCTATTCTGATCATCATGTAGCCTTCATTCAGAATCTGCATAACGGTCGCCGCGCAAACAGACGACAAGTTTAAGGGATCTATTGCTTCAATCTTCATGCCTTCTGAGAAGAGTGGAGGTTCGCTAGCGGGATACTTGTAGAACATGTCTTGAGTGCTATCGTTTGGCATAAGTCTTCCCGCCGCTACCCTTTGGCAGTAGGTCTGTGGTGCGTCCAACGGGTGTCCAACTCTAAACGCCCAACCAACTGGATGTATTAAAGGCGAATCTTCATGGCACCAAAACCCATTGTCCTCTGGTGAGCTGTCATAATATTTAACGTGAAGCCTTTTACCAACTATTTCACACACACTCGCTACCTGCAAAATAGTAACTTTTTAAATAATAATACGTATAGTTTAGAGTATATATCGATTTCCAGATAATACTAAACAAAACACAGATTTTGACAACACAAGAGACAATAAATAATGGCAAGTATGGATCTTACAATGATAATTAGAGACTAAAGGTTCCCTTAGACTTTCATACAAGCACAAATTACACTGACACCCTTCTCAGATGTTTTTTTTTTCATTTATTAGGTTCATCAACAAGTGGTTACACATAAAACTTTTGATAAGAGAAGCTTGTTATAATAAAGGTGTATACACCCACACACACACACCCACACACACACGCACATACACACACACACGCACACAAACGCTCACACACGCACTCAAACGCTCACACACGCTCACACACGCACACAAACGCTCACACACGCACGCATGCACTCACGCACGCACGCACGCAAGCACTCACTCACGCACGCACGCACGCAAGCACGCACGCACGCACGCAAGCACGCACGCACGCAAGCACGCACGCACGCAAGCACGCACGCACGCAAGCACGCACGCACGCAAGCACGCACGCACGTGTACACAATTGGATACCATATTCCACGAATTTCCCTGGTCACGAAATTCCCTGGCATTCCTAATTATTATATTCATAACTATTAAAATAACTATTACAAATCTTCGACGCTTTTATAACAACTTGTTCGATTTGTGGAATGAATGTAAGTTTACTGTCAAAAACTACTCCTAAGTCCTTTATTATACACTTTGTACTGTTTCCTTGCCAATAATTATGTTCAATAGTACTGTGCTTACGGAAATAGCTTACACTGTAACATTTTAATTTTCAAAGTTTCGTGGAATAATTTAGTGCACCAGATGTTCAATTTTAAAAGATCATGTTGCAAACGAAGGGAATCGTCACGGGAATTAATTAATCTTTCTATTTTAAGGTCATCTGCGTACAAGTAATAATCTGTTAGGTTAATGAAGAAATTAAACAGAATAAGCCCTAAATACGAACTCTGCGGGACGCCGGAGGCGATGCTATACACCGACGAATGCAAACCATTTAAACTTTTTTTTTCTTATTATTATTTTTTTATTCAAATAAGATTCTATGTAACCGGTTATTTTGTAAGCGGACAATTTGTTGATTAATGCATTATGATTTACTTTGTCAAGTGCCTTAGAGAAGTTAGTGTATATGACATCACACTGTCGCCCTGTGTCAATAGCGTCCGAGAGATATTCTGTAAACGCCACTAGATTAGTGACTGTAGATCTAGAATGTACAAATCCGTATTGGTAATCGTTAATCATTAGGTGTCTTTGAAAGTACGAACAGATCAAAGATTACACTGACACGTCTTTTTTTGTTTTTTAGGGTTCCGTAGTCAACAAGGAACACTTACAATTTTGACATGTCAGTCTATCAGACCGTCCATCCGCGGTTAAACTAAAAAGTAGAGAGTTTGCCATAAGTGTGCACGTTAAGCACGCCGACAAATTAGGTACTTCCCCTAAATGTAAATAATATTTCTTCGTCGTAGCCAATTACAATGTCATGGCAGTAATAACTATAACGTGCTAAATCACAGTAAATATCGCGGGAGCCAAACAATCAATATTGCAAGACTTAGTGCAAGTGCAACGAGTTACTATATTTTAGCATGAGTGCAAAAGGTCCGTGCAAGTGCGAGTTTTTATATTTGAGCACAAATGCGGAAGGTCCGTGCGAGTGAAACGGGTTACTACATATTAGCACAAGTGCGAAACGTCCCCACACGTCACATCTGGACCGCACCAAGGGCCGGTCAAGGCACGTAAATGCGTTACCCCGCGTCAACAAAAAAAAAGTGCGAAAGGTCCGTGCAACGGGTTACTATATTTTAGCACGAGTGCGAAAGTTCCGCCTCTGTAAAAGTAATGGAGCAATTTGTATTTTATAGGGGGACAAACGAGCAGTCGGCTGATTTAGATGACTACCGACTCCTATAAACAGCCACATAATTATTACACAGATGCGTTGCCCTCTTATTATCCTCCTCTCCACCGGGCCACCGGCTACTTACAAACCGAACGAAACGTGCATCTAAACTATCATTTTACGGCGGTGTCTGTACATGTGTATCAGTTATATCTTACTTATAACTTCAAAATTTAAAGGGTCCACAAGGGTACGCTGCCCACCAGCCAACCCCTCAGAGCCGGAGTTCCACAGGGCTCCGTCCTCTCGCCAGCCCTATAGAATCTCTACACGAGCGACGTGCCGCGCCTTGTGTAGTCGAGACCGGACTGTCTCGCTCGGAAGAAAACATCTCCAAGATATATCATTATTTGTAGGAATAACCCAATATCGTGCGAA
>JAFELO010000146.1:148370-160007 GCA_017140195.1 Eumaeus atala
ATCCATGAAATACACCACAATATTAATACCACAATAAACCACAAATTAAGATTTTGATTCTCTTTGCTTCATGAGCCAACTAAAATCAGGCAATATACAAACTCTGTTACAATTAAATAGAATTTAACATCAAACTTTTATACTTTTGATATAGATATATTAGGAAACAGTTGGCTCTCAAACTCATTTAAATCATGCTCCACACTGCAATGCTGAAGATTGGTCCTTGCGTGCTCATAAATTGCATTTATAATGGCAGAGTATTTTTCAGGTTATCCATACGGGATGTGTCAAACAACTTTCACTGTTGCTTTGTTCCGGCAATGAAGGTGATAAATTGACATCATTTCTGGTCATGGTCGCAAGAGCTACTTTTCCAAATTTCACAAAACTCTCTTAATAGAGTCCTCCACTCCAATGTAGGGTCTTCAAGGAATGTCAGGTACTTTGGGGTAAGTTGAGTAATATGTGAGCGTATTGAATGAACCCAATGAACAAAGTTCGATTGCCACGTGACACTGGCGGCACTAAAAATATTGTGAGCACTGTGCGTTCACTTGTTTCCACGGGTGCCCGAGTGATCAGCGCGTTTTGCATCTGGCCCTCATAGGCTAACGTGATACTGACTCCAAGTTCCATGAAGCTATAACTTTTGATTCAGACTGGAAAAAAGCATTACAAGTAATCTTTTAATTATATTGCGGAGATGATACTTGTAGTCGATAGTGGTGGACATCAAAAAAGCATTACAAGTAATCTTTTAAATTATATTGCGGAGATAATACTTGTAGTCGATAGTGGTGGATATCAAAAAAAAATTACAAGTAATCTTTTAAATTATATTGCGGAGATAATACTTGTAGTCGATAGTGGTGGATATCAAAAAAGCATTACAAGTAATCTTTTAAATTATATTGCGGAGATAACACTTGTAGTCGATAGTGGTGGATATCAAAAAAGCATTACAAGTAATCTTTTAAATTATATTTCGGATATCAAAAAAGCATTCGATCTGGTTTATCGTCTATTGCTTACAAAGCTATCAAGACTCGGTTTCACCCCACATTTACTGCATCTTTTTGCCAGTTACATGAGGGATAGACGGCAGTATGTAAAGTACGCCAGGGCACAGGTCAGAACCGTCACACGAGCAGGAGTAAGTCAGGGTAGTAACTTGGGACCACTACAATTTATTTTATTTTTAAATGATTTCCTCATAGTATTAGTTACGTTAAGTGCTTACTGTTTGCTGACGACTTGAAGTTATCGCTCGCGATTACTACAGCTGATGACTGTAAGAAGCTGCAAGCAGACATTGACATTGTGACCAGATGGTGTGAACACAATAGCTTAGAACTTAATACCTCAAAATGTATTACCATTACCTTCACTCTACGACGAAACCGGTTCTATGTGAGTACGCGATTACTAGGGTTTTGTCGATTAGAGGCTTAGAAGTAAATCTTACCACAAAGCTAATATTTCACGATCACACTGTCACGACGTGCCAAAAAGCTTATCGGAAATTTAGGATTTCTATTTCGCATGGTACACGACTTCACAAATTTGAATGCTATCAAAATCTTGTATAACACTCTGATTAGTGTACTTGAGCGTAATTCTGTGATATGGGCTCCATACGAGACCAAATAAAGTTACATGCTGGAAAAGATACAAAATAAATATGGAAGGTTTTTGTACATGAAACAGTACGGGGTTTATCCTTTTCATCCGTTGATGTACCCAACTTTATTTGTCAGGAATGGTTGGTTACAGCGAATTAAGAGTTGGGACGGCTCTTGCGCTGGTCTTATATATTTTCCGGGTACTCAGGGGTGGGATACACAATAGTAATTTATTGATGTATGTTGGACTGTGAGTGCCTGACAAGTATGTGTGGAGACGACGACGGCCACAGTTACTAGCGGTGCCGCGTGCGCGTACTAATCTCCTCAATCCAGCCGAAGTTTCTTGACTGCACTCACTTAATTTATATAAAGAATCCTGTAAAAGTTTTCCTGTCATTTTGATATTATTACCACTACATAAATTTGTCATCTGCAAAAAAATACCCCTTTACTGGTGCTTTTATAACTCCTAAAACGCTATTTATTCCGAAAGCAGCAGTCATAAGTTCAAGTTATCTGACTGTACTTCTATAGTCACTTGCGAGGCAGTAGCTATATTAAAATGTTTGTCATTAAGAACGATCCTACAACTGAAAAGAAATACTTATTTTTTTCTGCTTCACTGTCATCGTTATATCATTGTTTTATCAAACATAAAGAACATACACCCTTTAATAAATGTTTTTAAGGAAAACTTAACAAATTGTACCAATAATAACTTAATCATCAAATTAATTTGGATACCAGTCACCAAGGCATACCAGGCAACGAAAAAGCCGATGTCCAAGCTAAACAAGCTACAGATTTTGATGATTGCAATTTATTAGTTTCTAATTTTAATGACCTTAAAAACATATAAAATTTCATGTTAAAAAGCTGTGGAACAGCTATTGGGTCAAAAACAATAAAAGTAAATTATATGAAATAAGCAAGTTAATTTTTGAGAAAAATAATCTACAAGTTCACAATAGTAAAGATCAAATAGTTTTAAATAGGTTAAGAATGGGACACAGCAACGTCACACATATATATCTTATCAGTAAGGGTCCAAATAATAAATGTTTTAGATATCACAGTGAATTAAGTAGTAAGACATTTATTAACTGATTGTTCATTGTTTAACATTGAAAGAAGAAACAGTAATCTTCACATGAATATTTATCCGATGATATAAATACTCTAATTTTTTTAAGATTAACTAATTATTATTCTTTGATTTGATATTGTATGATACTGTTAGTCCTTAGTGGTCGCTAATGACTTCAGATGTTTAGTGCGACCAAAAATAAAGAAATTAAAAAAAAATCATGTGTATGATGTATTTGTTTACATGTGCCGAGAAGTCTCGTATATTCTCCATTTTGTTTATTGCATACTCCTCATTGCATTTCGCCTTTTGGTCTTTCCTTATTACTGCTTACCATCTGAGACGAATGAGATGTTGAACGTGAAACAACTATAATAATATATTTAATAATGTAGTCTGCAATTAACATTATTACTAGATAGTTTATTTTGTATCTTTTCCAGCATTTAGCTTCATTTGGTCTCGTATGGAGCCCATATCACAGAATTACGCTCAAGTTCACTAATCAGAGTGTTATACAAGACTTTGATAGCATTCAAATTTGTGGAGTCGAAATCCTAAATTTCCGATAAGCTTTTTGGCATGTTGTGACAGTGTGATCGTGAAATATTAGCTTTGTGGTAAGAGTTACTCCTAAGTCTCCAATCGACAAAACCCTAGTTAACATTACCTAGGTACATTAATTGCGTACTTACATAGAACCGGTTTTGTCGTACGAGTGAAGGTAATGGTGACACATTTTGAGGTATTAAATTCTAAGATATTGTGTTCACACAATCTGGTCACATTGTCAATGTCTGCTTGCAACTTTTTACAGTCATCAGCTGTAGTAATCGCGAGCGATAACTTCAAGTCGTCAGCAAACAGTAAGTACTTAGCGTAACTAATACTATGAGGAAATCATTTAAAAATAAAATAAATTGTAGTGGTCCCAAGTTACTACCCTGACTTACTCCTGATCATGTGAAATACGATTCTGACCTGTGCCCTGCGTACTTTACATACTGCCGTCTATCCCTCATGTAACTGGCAAAAAATGCAGTAAATATGGGGCGAAACCGAGTCCTGCTAGCTTTGTAAGCAATAGATCATTATCAACCAGATCGAATGCTTTTTTGAAATCGAAGTAAGCCGCGTCCGTCTGTCCACCACTATCAACTACAGGTATTATCTTCACCATATAATTTAAAAGATTACTTGTAGTGCTTCTTTCCGGTCTGGATCCATACTGGGCTTCGGATACTTGTGTCCTAATTTGGGTAAATAATCTTTTATACATTGCGGATTCAAACACCTTAGCAGCAGTAGACAATACTGCCTCCGGTTTATATCCTTCCACTCCATCTCCTGGCTCACCTTTTCGTACTGGGACAACTCTCGTTAACTTCCATCTCTCCGGAAACATTAAATGTTCCAGGCAAAGATTGTAGATGTGAAGCAACGGCGCAGCCAAAACTCTTTGGCAGTCTTTAAAAATGTAGGGGGATCCCGTCCGTTCATGGGGCTTTCTTAGTCTTAAGTCGTTGAAGTGCGTGCTTAACGCCCGTCAACTTTAATCTTTTTAGATGAAACCGTGCCGCAGCATTTACGTCACCCGCTTCAATTACCGCTGCGTTCACATTTAATTCGTGTGGATTTGGGTTGTAGACCGAGTAGAAGTATCCGGCGTATTCTTTAGCACACTGGCCGTTAGATATCACCTTCCCGTTACTTATATTTTTTTTTGGATGCCTACTACCTCTTTTAGATTTAACATAATTCGAAAAATATTTTGGATGTATTTCAAGCTTATTTTGCTTACTATGCCGGTATCGATATTCTGCGAATGCTATCATGTTTTTAACCTTAGTCCTGTACCAGGTATACTCTTTGTAATCAGACCCCAGTCCCTATGATTTGAATCGCTTGTATACCACTCTGGATAAACGCATCTGAATCTAACATTGCTTCGTTTTTTTTTCTGGCACATGCATCTATACTAGTGTTAATAACATTGTAAAAGTAATTTAAACTTGATTCCAAATTTAATTCATATATTGGTGTCCAGTCTATTGCCGCTAAAGTAAAATATAATAATCTGAAATTTGCTTTTCTAAAATTCCAACCCATAGTTAAAGATTAATCTGTGTTCGTATCTGTTCTAAAATCTGAGCAGTTGTCCGAAACAGAAACCGATAACGTTCGCCTTGGTACGTTAACAAAAATATTTTGCGGCGGATGATACGCGTCCACAGGCACCAGCGGCGACCCGGCCGCGAATACACTCACACCTTGCTCACCCGCGAATGTACTCAGCACTAAGTCCAATTGCCGATTGTTACAATTAGATACACTGTTGCTCTGAGTAAATCCACAATAGGTTAAAAAATATTCATAATAATTATTAATGCTTACCGGCCCCGAGTGCAAATTAAAATCTCTGACTACTATTATTTCATTGTAACTACTAAATTTCTATTATACTGAACAATAACATAAATTCATATTCGCTACAGTTCGGCGGAATGTACACCGCACATAAAAAAAATAATAGTCTATTGTATAGGTAGACCGTAGCACTAACCAGTTCAAACATGTTCGTCGACGTTCACGTCACAGTGTACTTGCCGCAGCACGAAACGTGTTGTGGCCACTACACACGCGCCGCCCTGCTTAAGTCCACCCGCCCGGTCACATCTTAATATATTGTATCCTGTATGAACCAATTCTGCATCTTCAGTTGATTCGTTACATCCAGTTTCTGTCATCGCAATTATTTCGTAATTTGAAGCAGATATAGCGATATTTAATTCTTGGAGTTTTGTGCGAAGGCCCCTCACGTTCTGGTAATAAATTTCAATGTGCCTACTGTGTCCCATTTGATTTTTTTGTTGTTCGACGAAACCATACCAGCAAGCAACTGAACTTCTTTTTCCAAGTTCCCATTTTTAAACGCTTTTTCCGTAACTACTTTTAATTCTTTTCGAACTTCTTGTAACTCCTCTTCTGTTCTCAAGAACCTCTCATACAGTTGCGCATATAGCTTCATTTGTTCATCCAATTTTTTCTTCATTTCTACACAAAACTCTCGGATTTCTGTTATTAAAAAATCACTATCATCTTCACTTATTCTGCAGCGACTGCTGCGTTCCATGTTCACATAATGACTTGGTGTGCTAGTCATATTTATAATATTATTGTACCACGTATTTTATTTTCCAATTTATTCGCCTTGAAAATATTATGCTAGCGCTTGCGGTCCAGTAGTACAACTGCACCAGCAGATCTTGTATGATAGTAGTATGTATGACAATTTAATCAAAATAAAAAATAACACTAAACACAATAATTTAACTGCAAAATTTAACAATTTGAACCAGTTAAGACCAGTATGTGTATATATATTCTTAATACTTGTCTCGCGCAAAATGAAGCGACGAAATGTAACGTATGAGGCAGATAAAGAAGAAGACGAAAAGATTTTCGACTTCATGCGATTACCTAACGTATTTATTCGAATTTTCTTCGTGCCATTGGGTTTTTCGCATTCTAGAGCGTTCTTGTGGTAATAATTAGATATTTATTACAATTATAACATACCTTCTTCTAGTTTTCAACCGTGGCATACCTACGGATACCGACATATCCTCTTCGCATTTTGGGCTCTGGCTTACCTACGGACAATCGACGGATCGCCCCGCATTGTGATCACGAGCATGGCGAAATTTCCATTAAATCCACGTACTAACTGCTATTTCGGGTGTAAAGGAGGTAATAAATGTGTCATAAATTGTCGTATTAGAAAGTGAAGGACTATTGACTGTTGCATCTAAATAAAATTAATTGATTTGAAGAGGGGACAAAAGACCTACTGAATCAGTGATTATTTATATAAACGAGTGGGCAATCTGTAATAATTGTTATATAGTATTATAAGACTTAGTCTATTTACTGTAAATGTTAATAAATTATTCACAAATATGTGTTGGTGCGCTCAATTTTTCCCCGCGTCTGCTTCTTTATTGAATGCTTTGTTTATGTAGTACTCTTAACGGGTACTTAAGGTATCGCGTTAAAACCCGTTAGATAACTACAAAATAAGCTAAGGGTGTTTTAACTAGCTATAGATAGCGTCATAGATTTACTTACAAATAACACTTAAGCTTTTGTATTATTATTATTACAATTCAATAAAATTGAAAAATGTAACATTTTTTAAAAAACGAAATTCTGCTGTTACTTACTTCTTTTGATCTCGTTACTACTCTTACTAACTAAAACTATACTTTATTATACCTTTCTAAAATCCTAATTAGAAATGGGCGGCTGCTCATTATCTTAACAACATGCCTAGTAGCTTTTTTTTCACAAGCGAGGGTAAAATTTAAACATGAAGGAAATGAATTTTAAAAAATTTATATCAATGTGAATTTCCATAAGTTAATGAAGTCTAAAATGTGATTAAATTAAAGAATACAAGTCTTTAGAAGTAAGATACAAAAAGAAACAAGTTTTGTTGAAATGGTATAAATTGAAATCGTGAAGTTTAAATAAAAACACATAACTGTGTACCATTTTCACACCGTTGGCAACCCTGCGGGTTCTATCGCGGTTTATTTAATTATTTCACTAGCCCGACGTTTCAGAAGACTTACAGCAACCATGGTCACTGGTGGACATGTTTTTATTTGTATTTGTGTAACAGTTTAAAATAAGCATTTTACCTGAAACTAGTAAAAACTTCCAATAATGGCTAATATAAATATTTTTACACACACCACAGATAATTAGTTAGTAATGTGGAAACAAATGCAAAAAAATGTTAAGTCCGCTCCAGTAAAATTACAAAAAGCCTATCGTGGCTATGTTGCACTGCAGGTGCGATATATTTGTTTTGTTAAACTTTAATCATCTATTGTCTCAACCAACGGGTGTGGAAATGGACATTACGCATTTTGACATCAACACTGTCCTTTCGTTTAGAGTTTTGGTCCGTAAATAAAAAAGACTAACAAGTTCAAAATATTCACTTATCAATAGTTAAAATTTGTTGGAATCTAAGCATTTCCGAATGTAGTGACAAATTAGTCCCTAACTCCAAATGCTTGCTTTTTTTTAACATACATGCATTGTTTGTGGCTTAATTGTTAACCACACTGTTGCTTGCAGAAACTATTATCATTGGTTGTAAGTCATTGCAGCCAATCAAAAAGATTTCTACGTATGCCGCAATGCAGTGCAGCAAACGGGAAGAGCAACTGTCAAATTACAAACTATAGTAATACTACGTATACTGTCAAATGTATCAAGATTCCGACCTGTGACCATAAATTTATTTTGTGCAAACAGCAAAACATCTGTATCGAATAAAATCGATACTGAATCAGTGATTATTTCATTACAATAAACAGTTGTGCAGTGATTTTGTGAGTATTAATATATTCATAATACTGCGGATACATTAATTGATGTGAAAATAGTAATATATGGGTATTCAGATTTCTTAAACTACTGATCACTGCGTTATTTGACAATTAACAATTATCGTTTTATTTTGGAAACGGCCTTGGTGAATTTACAGCTCCAAAATTTTGTATATAGCATCAAAGCATAAACAAAGGGTTTGTAATATGCGTGTTTTGCTTAAAAATTACTGAATACCGTTTCTAATCAGGCCCATGACATAAATTGGTTTCATTGTGCAACATCTATTATGATCATTCCAGAAATAATCATTGTTAATTTAAAAATTTGGTTTCTTTACATTACTATAGATTTAGGTATATCAGAATTCAGAAGCAACTAAACTTATCTTTTTGGCTTCATATCATTAACACTGCAGCCAAATTAATGACGTATGATAGGGAAGGTATATTAAATTATTGTTGTATGCTTGTCCCCGTACATCATGTTACAACAACATGTTACAACATGTTACAATCGCGGCGCCGCAGAACATAAACAGCCGATATATTTACTTAAACTTTGACATTTTTGTCCGCCGGACCTGAATACATAAGATCAGACTATTGGTATGCAACAGAAAGTACACTGCAGGTCTCGAAAGTAGAGTGAGTGAAATGTTATGGAAATTGCTTAAAAGCACGGTTTGAAGCTAGGCTGGCCGAGGTTTGGGCGGCGCTGCGCCACGATCTTGCATCAGTTGTCGGAGGGGACTTGTCAAAGTCGAGCATCATCGTGGTGATGCTCGGCAGCGACGAGTCCTACCAGCTGATGGCTTCCTTCTGCGAGACAGTCATGTCTCAGAAGGACGAGCGGCAAAGAGAGAAGACTGCTGATGCCGTCTCCACTCCACTGACGACGAATGGGGGTACGAAGAAGGCGCTATCTGCAGCGCCTTTAGTGGCCCTGTGTTCCCTGTCGGGCCGGGATGTGAACCCGGTCCATAACATCAAGACACGACGTCGTGGGGACTGGTCATAGCGTAGCCGGACAGACCCTGAGGAGGTGAAGGCCGGTCCTTTCGCCGAAGCCAGCCTGTCGCTGGAGGGATCCTGTTGCCTGCAGATCCGGGACCCTCCATTAATAGCGGCTGAAGGCTCTCGTAGGGGTTTAGTTTGTATTGCTATTGAATTGTCGAGTGTAACATAGGTCTGGGGGCTTACCCGACTTTACAGGTATCATGCGCAAATACATTCCCCTTCGTCACCAAGAAAAAAAAAAGGTTGGCCGGGCCTGCCCTGTATAATTCTAATGTTATTGTATAAAAGTGAGTTGGATATATCAGAAAGGGCCTAAAGGTAGGAATAAGACGGTCGAAATGAGGTCGTGTGACTTAACCCTCCCCAACCGCCATGTATTGATTAAGGTATAAGAGAGGTTGGGTATGTAAGAAGTGTCGTTGTAAAATAAGAAATGCCATGTTACGTTGGTACGGACATGTAGAAATACGGTTTGTAATATGCGTGTTTTGCTTAAAAATGACTGAATACCGTTTCTAATCAGGCCCATGACATAAATTGGTTTCATTGTGCAACATCTATTATGATCATTCCAGAAATAATCATTGTTAATTTAAAAATTTGGTTTCTTTACATTACTATAGATTTAGGTATATCAGAATTCAGAAGCAACTAAACTTATCTTTTTGGCTTCATATCATTAACACTGCAGCCAAATTAATGACGTATGATAGGGAAGGTATATTAAATTACTTAATTATTTAATTCAGTAAAATTATTTAATATTAAATTAACAAATTTTTTACATGCAATTAGTTGCTAGTTGAAATTGAATGCCACTCCACAGTTATATAGGCAAAAAAAGGTAGTTATAGAGCAACTAATTACAAAGTGATTTAAGTGAAGATCTATAATAAGATAGCACTACTAAATGTGTAAGTATAGATTTCTCTAGATTCCAGGTTTAGTATTAGGTTTTCTTAGATACCTTATACCTTAATAATAATGATAATAATAATATTGCCTTAGCTGAATTTCCCCCACAGCAGCTATTGAGACAAGCTACCTAGGCAGGACATATTACAATGCACTCTCTATTCCTATATTCACCTTTTCCCATGGGACGGCAGTCTGACAAATCGAGAGAAATCGGGCACAGGATGAAAGGCTTATCATGTGCTCAGAAGCATCTGCCTTGAGGCTTGAACCTTATTTAGCTGCAGAAAATATCCAGATGGATGTTGCTATGTCATAAATTTAATTTGTTGTCATTGTAACTTGTAAAGTATGAGGCCAAAACATTAACATTTTTGAAAATAAATGATTTTTTGTCATGTCTCATGAAGCCGGGACGGACTGCTAGTGTATAATATTTGCCTTATTGGAAATGTATGTTAAACTTATTATAATGGATTATATGTCAGGTACAAATGTAGGTAACTAAGAGTCATATGAATGTGGAAGTCAACCTATACAAAAAAGTTTTTTTGATTGGGACCTGACATTTAACACAGAGGTAGTCTTTAAGTAGGCAACACCCTGCAGTTTCTCCTGCATATTCCACTCCTATATTATTATATGTGGTATATGTACCATGGTGGTATATAGCTTCTTGTGTTGAACTCCAAATGTATTTTGGATTCCAAAGGTAATTAAATTTAAAATCAGACTAGTTGTTACAAAGTTTAATGTTTTTCATCCGAACAAACATATAAGTACAGATAAGATGAATGTTAAATTCAAATAGATGATGATAATGGGAATAATAATTAATCAGTACATTCAGATGCCAAATTAGTAATATATATGTGCATGTGTTCAAAGACAAGTAAATGTGTAACTGATTGCTGTAAATAGCTTTAAGGATAGACGTTAAGGGATATACCTTAAAAAAAGGATTATGTAATAGATAAAACTTAAATAAATATTTCCTTTTTTTTTTCAGATCATTTGAAAAAAAAGCTGCAAGATGGGACGAGGTAATATAAATAATATAAATTTAGTGTCTGTCGAAACGAAGTTTTATATGAGGGAAAAGTAACGAGAAATATTGTACTTTTTGGAGTAAAACTACTTTATGCACGAATTGTGGAGTAGGCTGAATGTATGACGAAAACGTTGCAAAAAATGTGATCATGCTGTAATTGTTACATAATTAGGCTGGCACGACCGGGGAGAGATACCTTTCGCTCCCATGATAACCGTATAAAGCGACAACTTTAATGTCGCGTTTCGTGCAGTTTGTGAGTCAGTGGCCCATTAGAGGGAAAGGAGAAAGTATGGCAACGCGTCGATCGGTTTAGCAATTGTACGGATGTTTAAGGGAGTCGATAATCTTTAAAAGTTTCCAACTGTCTGCTTGTCCCCGTACAAAATAAAGATAAACATGTTACAATCGCGGCGCCGCAGAACATAAGCAGCCGATATATTTACTTAAACTTTGACATTTTTGTCCGCCGGACCTGAATACATAAGATCAGACTATTGGTATGCAACAGAAAGTACACTGCAGGTCTCGAAA
>JAFELO010000146.1:167991-183719 GCA_017140195.1 Eumaeus atala
GTTATTATTTTGGTTAAGTAAATACTATGTCATATCTAGTCTTGCCATAAATGTTGTAACAATGAAAAAAATTTTTTTTTAAATTGGAAATAATATTATTTTTACAGTGTTGTTAGATTAATATACAAATATAGAACATTTAAAAATATGAAAGCTTATTCGAAGTAATCTGCATTAGCTGCAATACAGTTCTTTAAACGTTGAGGCAGCATTGCAGCCGACTTAGGCAGGCATGAACGGGAAGTGCATACCTCCCGTTTACATGATACCGCCGCAAAGCGTTTCATGCGGTTTGTGAGTTTCCACTGGCTCGTTGCAGGTAAGGAGGGCTGCAAGTGTACTTTAAGATTATGAGGATATTCATGGACGTCTATAGTTAACAAATGGCGCCGACTGCTCGTTCGCCCGCTTATACTCAAAAATATTAATACACTTTTTGTCTATTCAATTAATAGTACTATGCATTTACCAACCAGAGGCGGCAGAATCAGTTGGAAAGGCTCGGGAAAGTTTTATTGCTTTTGTGTAGGTTATTTTTATCATTTTTTATAGGCTTCCATACATTGTTATTTTGATAACTCATTTATTTAATTTTGCCTTTTTTCAGATGAGATACTCTACCAACCCGCAGTTTAAAAACTTCGGATTAACTATATCAGATAAATTAACGATGATAGATGCGAAAGTGTTGAAAGTACCAAGGTTGACTGTTGGCCCCGGCAATCGCTGTACTGAACCCAGGTAATGAATTTATGTTATTCTACATTAATTTAATCCAAAACGTGGACTATTGAAATTGTGTGTTTTTTAATTGGATGTAAAATTGTGGCATGGTCTCTCTCTCTCTCTGTGCTATTGTTTTTTTTCGGAGGGATCTAGTACTGGTTGGAGGCGCTTGTCCAGTCTCAACAGTTCGACTGACTAGCGAAGACTTTTGTGTAATCAGGTTCAGGGAGACGATAGGGGGATAGACCCCCCCCCCTCCTTGATGGGAAGAGATGTACCGGGTTGATTGTAGGGGTACCCTGTAATAACTATTTTTGGGACCGAAAGTGTTAGTGGGACGGCGCGCGCACGATGCCGTTTAAGTTGCGGTGTCGTGAATAAGGATAATTGAGCTCGTTTAATGTATGGTTTATCTGAGGAGGCCGGCCTCCTCACTCCCCACTGACGGGAGGGTTGATTTGCTTGATTTGCGCTACAAATCAGCAAAAAGCCGTGTTCTTAATTTATTCATTATTGTTAGACGCGACTTTAGAGAGCCTAATGTCGCGTTGTTTTATCTCTATATATCTAAGCTCTCAACTCGCGGATACGAGCCCTGGCTCGTCTCCGTAAGCCGTGTGAGTTTGTCGTTCTGTGAGTCATTTGTGTTATAACCGTGTCACTATATGTAAGTCTTCATCGCTCGACCGGTACGAGCGGTGTATACGGAATTGGTTCTAGCAGGAAAAATGCATTTACGCACCATCGAGCTGGCCCAAGGGGGCCTGATGTGCGTGACGGGCTGAGGTCGTGAAGCGATAGCTACTATTTGTGTTCTTAGACGGACTTAGCTACTGCTATCGCGATCGCGTCGTCGGCATCGTGCAATACGTGCTTCCGCCGACGGTAACAGGAGTCGATTAATAACGTCAGATCGTATTCCGACGTTTGGACTATTAATTTTTTTTGTGATGAAAGGCATGGTCAAAGAACTTCTGAGACAGCTCTATGAAGTGTCCTTTAATCGAGGTCAATTGATAGTCACAATGTAGGTCGATGTTTCGGAAGTACCACGAGCATCCAGTAGCCATGCGTAAGAATCTATTTTGCATTTTCTGCAAACGTTCTATTTGGGTAGGGGATATGTGCGCGAATGCTGCACTGCAATACGACATGATCGGTGGAGTGCATGTAATGTACAAAGTGAGCTTTTATGTCTATACGCCATTTTGCTCTTTTTGTTTATAAGAGGATAGAGTTAAAATAGGATTTCATGGCCCTCGCTAATGGCCAGTAAGCCATATGAGACGGAGATTGTTTGCTGACAAAGTGATCCCACCTCTCGTTTATGAAACGGGGTATAGCCTTTTTGACTTCTTTTTCGAGTTGTCGGATAGCTTGCCTGCACACTTTGCCCCCGTTGCGGGTCGTGCAGATATTTAGCCGCATTCTTTCGACGGATTAGGTTCCTAACGTCGTCTGAGAGAGCTAAACGGTCCTCTGGGACGGTGGAGATCTCTTTTCTCCTGTTTTGCTAACCAGTAGGTCGGCGACTATATATGGGGCTGCGATAGCAGCTTGAGGAGAGTCTGTACTGTCGGAGATACTATCGACTTCACTCGATTTGATGTTTGTTAAATTATCTTTTAGAAGTTTATAGTCGATGATCTTTTCCTTTATTTTAATATTTTTACTAAATCCTCCTATTTGTATTAAAAGTCTGAGTTAAGCTCGTGTAACGTTTCAGCCGTCTTGGTGACGAGTGAAATGTTTTTAACCAGTGCTATATCGATTGTACTCGGTGAACGTATATACCCATTATTGTTCGGAGAATAATGGCTTGGGATATACGGAGCGTTACGGATGATGTTACGATCATCGACATATTTTCTAAGGACAGTCCTGCGACTGTTGTTCTATCTATTACCCCAGGTCACGTGGTAGTCCCCACGTTGAGGTCCCCAGCTAAAATTATTGTGTCATCTGCGTTAAAATTTTCGAAAATAGCTTCAAGGTCGCTTCAAGGTATGCAGAGACTGTGGTGATGGGCTGATGGCCCGTCATGCATAGCTTACATAGAGATACTTCTAGATTTTCTAGAGGGGGCGGGTCGAGTGGGATACAATGAAGGGACCTCTTGTAATAAATGACTGCACCCCCACGACGGGATCGGGTCCTGTCGTTTCGAACAATATTGTAATTGCAAATACGCGGATTAGAGTGTCTCGGTTTTAGGAACGTTTCCTGCACTAGAATGATGTCTACTTTATGTTTCGGGAGAAAATCCTGCAACTCATGGATGTTTGATCTAAGGCCGTTTGCGTTAACGACAGTAGCCTTAATGAGTTGGTTTTTATCCTTCCCGTGGTAGCCATTTATAAGCCTAGTGGGAGTGGCGCTTGATTGTATCGACCAGCGCGTGATGGTCCTCCAAAGCCTGAAGCTTCTCATACATGGATCCATATCTAACTTTATTTGCGAACCCTTTGACCGTACGTAGGTCAATTGAACGCAGGAAATTCGTTAGGAATTCCCATTCTGCTGCGATGTCCTCTCCCCTGCCACCCTGAGGGGGTATTTGGGGCTGATGTTGATGCGTCTGGGGGATGGGGGATCAGCGACATCAGGGGCATAGGAGCCGGGGCCCTTTGTGCCTGGGGCATCGGGGCCCTCTGTGCTTAGTACCCTCCGCTTAAAGAATTTGGGGGCCTTCGGACACCCCTTGTAGTTGGCCGTGTGGCCAACTTGCCTGCACAGCACGCACACTGGGGGCTCCTTTGTGGTACTGTCCCTGAGACAGTCCGCCGTGCCGTGGTCGCCCAGGCACTTGACGCACATTGGGCGTCCATAGCTGTTTCGTACTGAATGCCTATACAGCGTTGACATTGCCTCGGTGCTCTTCTCTGGCTCGCTGGCTCTATGCGGAATGTAATGAGTCGCTCAGTGCTATGGAGTATACGAGGCATACACGAGGTACAAGGTTTTTCTTATACTAGACTTGAAATAAATTAATCCGCCATATAATTAAAGTTACAATTATCATCATGACGGATACGCACGCTACAGCAGTGGGCTTGTTAGACCAATAGATGGCGATTTATAGAGTAGAAAGTCGACCCTCGACCAGGTGGAAAACGCGACGTAACGTCGTTGTAACGTTTAAGGAAAAAAGCCTATGATTCGTGATCTATGCTGATGGTACATCGATAACTGCCTCGTGGTCTAGTGGTAAACGTGTTCAGCCACAAATGGGAGGTCCCGAGATCGAAACCTGCGTCCGACCGTACAATTTTTTTTTCAATTTCTAACGATTGTGCGGGGCACGACGTTGGTGGTGTTATATCCCATGCCTCGGAAAGTACATTAAACCGTCGGTCCTGCGTCGGATTTCTCTCCCGTCGTGTCGGATGCCGTCCCAACGGAATACCATATAATAAGCACTATAAGAATGTCTTGCACTGGTGGCTCTTATCTGTGGGCACCTGTAGTCGGAATTCGGCTAGTACTATATTGCCCGGAGTTAATAATACTGACTTGGTCTTGTCCTTCATTAAATGCGGCCTTTGTTTAGTAGACTCCCTCGTGGTCTAGTGGTAAGCATATTTGAACACAGACGTGGGGTTCGAGTGCAGGGTCAAAAAGTGTTATTGTCATTTTTCAATTTCTTACAATAGTCAGAAGTCGAGAATTTGTCGGTGTATTATACCCCAGTACCTCGGAGATAAGCCGTCTATCCTGCGCCTGAATCATCTCCAGAATTGCTCACAGCCCTGTTTACAAGGCAACAAGACAATCGTAAAACTGTTTCTGAAACTTCGTCGTCCACACTGGTCCGGTATTGCTAGAGTGTCTCCTGAGGAGGCAGTGCTTTCTGTTACCTCACGGAAAGCACACCACATGCACGCTGAGTTTTGTTAGTAAAACGAATGTTTCTGCGACGGGAACACGGCAACATGTTTCATAAACAACTTTTCATCGCTTTAGTCATTAGCTTGTAAAAACATCATGAAACACTATTGATAAAACAGTGTTTAATAACAAAAGTTGCCTAATGAATATGTGGTTTAAAATGTCTCGTTCAGTTGGATAATCTCTATAGAGAGCCACCATAGCGGAAATTTGGCCAATATGACATTACGTTTGATGGAGTTCGATTGATAGCTAGGACTAGAAAATAGTATTCACATTGTAATATTTATTTTTAGGAAAGGCTCGTGGATGGCGCAAGGTTTACTTCAGGCCCAATCCTTACAAAAATGGGCGATCATGCTGGTGGATGGCAATCCCAACTATTGTCGCATCGCGCCTGTTGTCGAACTGGTGAGAATGGAATATTTATCACCGTTACACAATACAAGGTATTTTGTAAGCCACTATACAAAATGACGGAGCGTATTCAGTACTCGATTCTGATACCGAATATGTAAAAAAAAATAGGTAGCTAAAATTTGACCTAGTTCTCTATAATTTTTTTACCTAGACCTGGCAGCCGCAAATCACCCGTAGAGTTAACGCGCCCAGGGTCTTTGACGTTTGGCCGCGCGAATTTCTATCTATTTCATGCGGTGTTAATATTTTCTTAAAATAATGTAACAAAATTCGTTGAATCTTACAGAACTTATTTATGTGGAAATGTTAAAAAATAATTATTTAGATATTGGTTTAGTTTTATATTTGTTAAGTTTGCTTCAAAATGACAATTTTAGGTTTTTATGTAAATTCGTTACTAAATAATTAAAACTAAGAAACAGTAATAATCTGTAATTTTTTTTATAATAAGCAACGATGGAGCTGGCATAGTGCCAACGCTGAAAGGTCCTAAATAAAATGAGAATTAAAAAAAAAATATTTACTTACAACCTTTATGTATTAACTCTTAACCTATATATACAATACTTTTTAGTTGATCAACGTTGGCCGTAAGATGGGTATGCAGATAGAGAAGCCCATGGTGATGAGAGAGAACGTGGTAATGCGCGAGCTCAAGGACACGCTCATGGATATGGTGCGCAAGGGAGTCAACTTCGTTGTGGTGATCATTACCACAAGGGACAAGGACGCCTACCATAGGGTAACACATTACACTAGTCTTATCTTTTGAGTTATTGTAGGGTAGCATACTGGGGTGGAAGAACCTACTAACGGAGAGTTGCAAGTATTGCCGCTGTCGACACTGACACAGAAACAGCAAAGCTGGGAACGAGAGGTGGGCTAAAGAGAAAAGTGCTAGTTGCGTCTTCTTAAATTAAATTACCTAGTTTTTGTTGAAATTTTATCCTTGTAATTGACGCTAACGATTGATGCAATATGAGTACAAGTTTCTACTCGTTTTAGTTGATTCGATACCAGAGTGTGACAAGTTAATTTCCTAAAATCTTTGAAGTTTTCTTTAGTTTCAAAAATATTGTTATGTGTCCTATCTGCAGTACAAAAGTCTATCTTATATATAACATAGTAGACGCCAAGCTCGTGTAAAAATATTTATTCAGTGGTTTGGGTGCGGTAAAATATCATTTTCACATATTGTTTTCAAGCAGCTCACTTTTCACTTCTTTGCAATAAAAATATCTAAATCGTCATATATTTCCAGGTGAAGCGTATCGCTGAACTCGAGGTAGGAGTCCTTACTCAATGCATTAAGGAGTTCACGGCAAACAGAAAGATGAACGAACAAACCATGCGCAACATTCTTCTAAAGGTAAATATTTGGCATTTTACTATAAAACAAGTTTTTACGGGTTTTGACGCGGTTAGCTTCTAATATGTTAACCCTATGCAGCTGGGCTAACAAGCTCGACGTTTCAGTAGTTTTACAGATACCATGGTCACGGGTGGGCTGAGGTGTCCAGATATCACAAGTTGTTAAAAGTAACCGAAGATTTTATTTAGTTGTTCTGATTAACGCAAAAAGTACTTATTACATCTTTGTGCCTTGAGGAGTTATGTTTGGCTTTTGATTTGATTTTCTTTATCGTTGAGTAGGGTAGAAGGAAAAACCCATACATCTTTTCTATTGAAATCTGGACGTTTTCAAATTTCAATAGCGTCACGGATCGGCTCTGGAAGGAATTGGTGCTGTAGTGAAGACATCTCTGACAACTTATGTAATGCGGAGGCCAACTTCAGCATCCTCACAGACTTCTGATTTGAGACTGAAGTTTGAACTAACAGAACTGTTAAGCAGGATTTTCATGACATATCATTATTTCCTAAGATTACCACATACAAGCAATCAAAGTTAGCAATATTACCTTAATAATAATATTAAATGACATATTGGTTGTTTACCAGGTGAATTCCAAGTTGATGGGAGTTAACCAAGCGCTGGACGCGAGCTGCATGCCCAGATGTCTCCAGGGCGGAAACGTGATGCTCGTGGGAGCTGACGTCACTCATCCTTCACCGGATCAGGTGAGCCACATACTCCTGTATCTACAATGCGTTTCGAATAAGATTGGAACTCGGAATCTGCCATCTTGAATTGGATAATGTTAAAAAATAAAAAATATCTTATTAACGAATACCCCCAAATGAAACAGTTTGACGATTTTCATCTTTTTTATACTAAATGTTTTGGAAAGCCGTTTGCTCCGTCGATTTTTTTGTTTGCGGAGGTCGTGGTGGATAATTTCTGCTCGATCAGTCGCAAACGTGAACCTTCCATGATGAACAAAGCACTTTGCACCACCCACATCTTCCTTAGCATACCCCTCAGGTTGACTTGGAACGGTGTGCACACCACCAACCCCACAAGGCTTTATTGAAATTTAATACCACAGTCCTATAATTTGTATTTGCCTTTTCTATAATTTCTTCTGTATTTTTTCTTCAAACTTTTTTCTTTTTAATAGTGACGTTTGTCCGTAATAAAGATTATTATTATTTACAAAATGGCTTCGCATTGCTGCCATGTTTGTTTAACGTCACCTATCTTAGAGCACATAAGCTAATCTGTTTTTTTTTAATGCTATTTACGTATTATATTTAAATATATAAGATGTATCCAAGCCTATGATTATTAGCAAAGCACGCGCATCACTACAATATACAAAAACTTCATCAGAAAAAATAATGTGTAAGATGTTTTTTGTTTTGTGCAATATAAAGTAAGGAGAAGAAAGACATTTTTAAATGTAAATCTTGATGCAAGCAGTTCAGCAAAAAAAAAAAAAAAAAGAAAAAAAAAAGAAATGGTACTTAAACTAGAGTTGATGATATATATTGAATTTACTATTCTACATAATATGTATATTGCCTGCCTTATCGACATAAGTCACAAACAGAGCTGCAGAAAAAGTGTCTGTAAGTGTGTGTCTGTAACTGTGTAATCATTACTTTTGTCGATGTGACGGTTCCAGGTGTCACGTTTCGAGTTCTATTCTCATTTCATACGCATAGTAAATATTAACATTTTGAAACTAATTATAAGTCTGAACATTTCATCTCCAATATTTTTTATGTTTTTACGTTTAAATACAAGGGAAACTCGGAGTCCAGCCAGGTGAGCATATAGCAATAACAGTGCTTCTTAAATCTATGGAATGTAAATATGTACAAGGAGGACCAACTTAAATTCATAAAAATAAACCTTGTAATCCTTAGTGAAATCCCTACAGAATTACTGCACTATAGCGCTTAATTAATTACAATATTTTTTCTTGTAAATTGGCCAGTAAAAAAAAATGGTCTTAATTAACTATGGCACACCTATTTAACACTTGCACCATGCACAGGCGACTGTGCAATATGAAAAGTCTCGTGCTATATATCTACACTCCATAAGTTACCTACAACTTTAGTACAGTATGAACTTTATTCTTCCTAGACCTAGATTTTTTCTCACTTGGAGAGATTTCTCACTTATTGGGTTTTCTGCTAATAGGAGGTATGAACACATTCTCACTGCTGCTAATGATAGATAAACCCATATATAAAATATGTACTGGTTGAGTGTAAAGATTTTTTTTTTTTGAGAGTCCTATTAATATTACAACATTATTAGTTATAAATGCGATACTTTGTGTATATGCTTACATTATAGCATGTATGTTATTCTTTCACAGAGAAACGTCTCAACAGGTTTAGACGATGCTACTACTACTGTATATGTAATATAGTTTGAAACCTGGATTAATATAAAAAATACTTGTGTATAAAAAAATGAATGTTTTGATGTCTTAAGGTTACGCGAATGTTAGTCATTACAATAAAACTACTTGGTACATCAGGACATCTGTCTGTTGCTGTGAAGCTTCTGAAACATCGGGCTACATAAATAATTAAATAAACCGCGATAAAATCCGTAAAAGTAGTTTTATTGTAATGTATGTTTTCCTTGGTATAGGTTTTGCGAGGGTGAAACCGCGGAATACAATTAGTGGCTCATATTCTTTAGCCCATTATTTCTAGCAACATATATAATATATATATATATATATATATAAATCCGTTTTGACTGGTTGCTGTATTGAATAAAAAAAAAGTTATTGTATAAGTAGGTCATAAATAAATGTGTTAACTTGTGTTGGTGTCTATAAACGACAGTGCTATTAGACATCAGTATAAAACTATAAGCTAGCTACTGTCTTAATTTTGTGACTTATAGAAGTTCATATTTCGAGCATAGTCGCTTATTGAGTTCAACTAGTGAATATGACTACTTTGTATATGTTTCTGTCTTTCACTAATACAGTTCTCAGAAGCCAAAGTACCGGGTTGTAACGCTTATCCAATTTTCACTGTATTTGTTCCAGTCGAGTGTGCCTAGTATAGCAGCGGTCACTGCGTCTATGGACTCGAAGTATTTCATATACAACATCGAACTGAGCGTGCAGACGCCAAAGGTAAATAACTTTACAGTTAAACCAGTAAATATGTAGTAAAAAATATAGCGCATTTCAAAAGGCATTGTTTTTAAAAATCAAGCACAGGTTAAATTGTTGTGTGTAAAATCCTAAAATTCGTACAAATTTCAGAAAGAAATGATAATACAGTTTGAAGACATGATGGTAGATCACTTCAAGGTGTACATTAAACATAATGGGAAGCTTCCTGCCCGCATATACGTCCTCCGCGATGGAGTGTCTGACGGGCAGTTCTCAGAGGTGAGTCGGAATTATTATTTTAAAGCGAAATCTTCTTTTAATGGCTATTGGCATTAGTATGAAAAAATTAGCAGCATGCTAGGTAGCAAGGGTAAGTAGAGCTATGTTATGGGTGCACGTCAGCAATATGCTAGGCAGCACATACAAGTGGGGCTGTTTTATAGGTTCGCATCAGCGACATGTTGGGTAACACGGGCAATACAATAATTTTAACACCCTATTATATGTGTGTGTGTGTCTGTGTGTGCTGGTCTTACATACATCTTAGGTATATGTCTGTCTTCACACTTTCCATGGGGAAATTATTCACTGCCAATCGTATGGATAGTTTTAGGGACTCCCAAGTTATCATGGCGTTTAGTGCAAGCTGTACTCTCTAAAACTGATCATAAATCATAGTCGGGACTGGGTGAAGGATAGTCTTCTGCTCTGATCGACTCGGTTCATTTTAACCAAGATTAGGTGGATCGAGCATTACGATATGGTCCCGAGTGTTGCTGGAGGGCCCACACTGGTTTATTGGACATGGTATTATTAAGGGGCTTAGCTACCATTCTCACGAATGGTATGTTTATACACTTTGCCGATGTTTTGATACCCTTTTCACAAAAATATGGATCCGTCACTTCTACATGGCTAACACCCCACCAAACCATCACTGAAGAAGGATAATGCTCACGTTGCACTCAGTCGACTAATTGGGAAGTTTCCTTAGAGCTTTGTGCATAAATACGGTCAAATGTTTGTTAAAGTGTTGCTCAATTGTAAACATTTTCTCATCCGTAAACAAAATTTTTCTGTGACCACCCCTTTGCGTACCGCTTCAGTAGTTGTTTCGATTTTACCACACTATTCATTTTTAATTTATCAGTTAAGAAATAAGTAGTGCGTCTCTTGTATGCTGCATTTCCCGGTATAAAATATTTTGCTTTCGGACGGAATTTTTTCGAATTCTTTCCCTTTTTTGCTTTGAGCGCCTTTTTCGTACGGACACTACGCGGACGGCTAGATCTTTCTCTGTCACAAACAGAGGACGCCTCATTGCACCTTATAACAGCCCGGTACACAGACATTTGACTAATAACAGCTGTGTGGAGAGTTTTAAAAATTGCATATGGTTCCACAATTACTTTGTGTAATACAGTCACAGCGATTGTCCCCTTTATCATCCCACACCATTTTAATATTGCAAAATATTGTGCAATGTACTGGCGCCAAAATGAGAAAACAGAATGAACAATCGCATAAAAATGACAGATTCCAAATTCAAATGTTATTGTTTTTTGTTGTGACAGTATTTATGGTAGTTATGTATATGTGACAGTAGTTATATATATATATATATATATATATATATATTACATTACTATTGTTTCAGGTGATGAACAGCGAACTCGTAGCTCTGCAAAATGCATACTTCCGCATGGCTGGACCACAGGCACGCAAACCGGAGATATTATTTGTGCTCGTTCAAAAGAGACACCACACTAGGTATGTACACATACGCGAAAAGTATCTTCTTTGGGTGTACAAAGTTTGTCTACGTAAACGTAAGCCATGCCTGCCATGCTGCCTGTATGGATGTGTTGCATAGATATATTCCACCATTTCGGCATAAGATCAAATGCGTTGACAGGTCTCAATTTGCAATTAATTCCAACTGATCAAACATTAACACAATAATATAAGAAGTATATTAAATATGATATTATGCCCTTCACTGGTTAATTTCTGTAGAAATTTGTATCCGTAGCCGAAATTGGACAGACAAGTTGATGATTATTTTACAATTATGAAATATATATAACATTATAAAGCTTAATAGTGGGTTGGTTAAACGGGATATATTCAAGAAGTATGATTGCGTCTTGAATAATAATTTATCAAGGCCATAGGCATATATACAGCTACACGCTACGACCAACGGGACGGGGGTTGCACTGGTCCAGCCGCGGGTTCTGTTAGAGATAGATAGATTTTATAAGCAACACTTCACTTTCAGACTGTTCACCACTGATAGCGAAAATGTGGAACCCGGGACGGTTGTGGACACTGACATCGTGCACCAACGTGAATTGAACTTCTTTTTGGTAAGTATCGTCACTGTTTGTCAATATGTTAATACTATTTTCAATATAAGTTGATGTGTGTGACAGTTTTATGTTTCACTACTGTCTGTCAAGGAACGAAAGTATAGCGCTGACAAGAAGTTTATTTTGCGCCTATCGGAAGTACCAAATATGTCGCAGGGGAGAGTGCGGGACGCGGGAGGGTCGCGCGTTTCGAGCGGAAGTTGCGATTGTTTCTCTAGTCGTACACTTGCTCAGCTATCCCCTCCACTTATCAAGCATCGCTACAGTTATGTGCCGAGACCTGCACTCTTCAATATTTTATCCCTCTTTATGTTAAGTTCTAAGATACCGTACTGGTTTTGCTTTTTATGTTTACCTTCACATGTGTCATTTTTGTTAGAGTGCACGGTATGTTCATAAAGACTTTTCCAAACAACGGCACCTCCAAAATTTTAGGTGTAATTAATGCCCAAGTGAAGGAAATGTTAGTTAATGTGCATTTATTAAATAAATTTGTGTGGTATTGAAAAGTAGATAGATAAAATATGTAACAATAAATATATGTCTTAAACAAAGTTTACCGTAAACACTGCTCTGAAACTTGACACGCTGGTCAAGTGTTCCTCTGTCCACACCTGTTAACTTTTGTTTTTAAATTGAATGTTCCGTCTTGCTCACTACTCCAAGTGGTAACACGGCAGCACGTTTAATAATAAACAATAATACGTCGCTTTTGTTCGTTAAGAGCATAAAAATACAGATGTGAAGAAGCGTCATTGAACATAACTATTGATAAACTGTTTATAATCAGTGTTTATTAACAAATATTGCCTAACGGATACCCAGTTTTAGTCTCTTTTTACCTAACTGCGTTAGGAGGAGGGTAATGTTCTTCGAAAGTTTGTATGTATGTCGATTTCTATGTTACCTCTTACAACCAGAACGGCTGGACGGATTTTTACGTATACGTATTCATAACCGTCGATTTTTTCTTACCCGACACTAAAAAGGAATAAAACGAGGCTTCTACCATCGGAACACATTTTTCGGTCACAGTAAAAGGTTTGTCTTTCTTTTCAGTTAGCAAAAGGGATTTTGTGTCCCTTTAATTAAGTCGGAATTCTTGTTCTCTTAATTAATTGTCACACTTTAGTTCCATGAGTGATTGTCCGCAGGTGTCGCACCAGGCGATTAAGGGCACCGCGCGGCCGACGCGCTACCACTGCGTGTGCAACGACAGTAACCTGTCGGTGGGCGAGGTGGAGCAGCTCGCCTTCTACCTGTGCCACCTGTACTCGCGCTGCTCGCGCTCCGTGTCTTACCCCACGCCCACCTACTACGCGCATCTCGCGTGCTTCCGCGCGCGCTCGCTCACCTTGTGAGTATACATATAGTGACAGAGATAGAGAGAGATATGTAGAGAGAGAGAGAGAGAGAGAGAGAGAGAGAGAGAGAGATAATGGTATAGATAGAGAGAGAAAGAGCAGTGTCGGATTAATCACGTAGAAAAACAACAGTTACTACGCTAGCTGCGCTTCAATTAGCCTACATGGCCATAGGGCTGCTATAATCAATGACCCGACCAAAGAATTTGCTTTGGGCTCTGATCTAGCTTTAATCGGCATTGAGAAAGAGAGCGAGGAATGAGATAGGACATAACAGCGAGAGAGAGAAAACGATTGAGATTAAACTGTATGCTTAAGTCCGAATCACTAATGTGCTAGCTATTCGCAAATTATTCGTAGTCGAAAGAAAACCTACTCTGCTGTTCCGCAACCACACATTTCAATATACCGGCGGAATTATTTTATCTTTTAAATACAATATCGACCAAGAGCGGGAGGAATTTCGGTAAGGTGTAACATCTATTCAGTTTTATAGAGACTCTTGCTTGGCCCGTACTCACGAAGATTTACTAATACAGGGAAGCTGAATAGTTTGTTTGTTAAGCGCGCTAATCTCAGGAACTACTAGTCTGATTTCAAGATTTTTTTCAATGTTAGCTATTCACCATCATGCTACGACTAGTGTTAGAGTTATGCGAGTGAAAGTTATGGTTTAGACGCAGACACAGACGTCCCAGGTTCGAGTCCTCGGTCAGATCAAAAAGAGTCATATACTCAATTTATACGTTTGACTAAATACGTTACGCTTTCCACGAATTAATGACCCATCGTTTCCCTAGAGATGATCCCAATGTAAAATTAGTGCACTCTCTCTGAGTGCACTAATGTCTGCACACGCATGTGCACTACTATATTATTATTTGTTGTATTGTAATGAAATGTTAATTTTTTACAGCGGAGATCGTTTCGACAACATTGACTTGGAGAAAAATCCGAAGCGCATTCACGTAATGGACAAAATGCTGCAGTTCAGCCGCATGTTCTTCGTCTAAAATTTAAAATACTATTTTAATTCGCCTTGCATGACTGTTTTATATATGGATCTCGTAAAATTTTGAATTTCATCAAATAAGTTCGTGACATTTTATGAATAACCACTTTGAAAATTTTCATTTTAATGCATGCATGACACATAGTGGCTGCGCTCGCGTGAGCTTGTCTCGCGCCAGTAGATTCTAATGTGCCATGCATAGGATAGTCTCAATCATTTTATGTGTTGCGGTAAAAAAAATACTAAAAATATTATTTAATTTTGTTACAAAACATGAAGCCACGGAGACAGGATGACCGCACAGTTATCATATGTAAAAAAGTTTTTATATAAAAAAATAAATTAACATTATTATATTTTATCGTAGACAGAGATCAATATGTAATGCATAATAGGTATTTAGTTATTTACGGATTCGGTATACTATTGGTACGAAAAAATAATATCATGTTATTACTTTTTTTTCATTTAATAACGCGACAGCCGTAGGTTATAGTTAATATTCACATGTCCCACCTGCGGCCCCATGGCCCGACGTGTATTTATAAAAAAAAACTTAGGGCGTCTAAAGTAAATAAAATCAAACATTTATTTCAATCAGCCTTTACTATCACATTATATATATTTTTAATCGTAACAAAAAAAAAAACTGAAAACAAAAAAAAAAAACATGTATATATTAGCTGCCCACAAGGACGTAGTTTTGTGTTTTCTTTATAATAATATTACGTTAAACCGCATATATATGTAGAATTTTTAAATGTGTAACGCGTAATGCATAGTAAATTTATATAGATCCACATTTTTTATCGTAATATTATCTATAAGAATCTTTTAAGGAAGAGTTTACACAACTATTTTATGTAACAATATGTTTTTATACAATGGCAAGTAAATCCAATTAACTTTCTTCTACACTTTGTCTTCTAGAGATATATCATAGAGATAAGAATACCATAGAGATTAAGATAGACAGGGGATATCACACGGCTGCGGACAAGCAGAAAATCCTATGTTTAGCACAGGATGGGTGCACTTGTACTCTATAAATTCCTACTGACGTATACTAAATTAGGACGTGTTTTGCGAATAATGAAATTGTCCGAATAAAAATCATACAATTGTCTTGTTGGAAAGTATTTTTAAAAATAATGAAATCCCGGTGCAGCACTATGATAGGCGCACTCTATACTTCGTTGCTTACCCCTACCCAGGTAATAATTTAACATAAATACCGCTCATAGAGTAACAAAGTAAGACAGATGACAGATGACTGACAGAATGACAAACTCACACACCGCTTACGGAAACGAGCCCGGGTTCGAATCCGTGAGACGTGAGATTAATTGTATGTAGAAATAAAATAACGCGATCTTAGAGAGCTCTAAAAATAAAAATAAATAATTATCACGGCTTTTAGCCGATTTGAAGCGCAAATCGACCCCACCCG
>JAFELO010000146.1:188994-243510 GCA_017140195.1 Eumaeus atala
CATAGTTTTTTATTTCCCTGTATTCGATAATTGACGCCATTATTGTTGCTATGTCGGGCAATGCCGCGAGTGTTAAAATTAGGAACTAAAAGGTGTAAAGGAAGCGGATAATGATGCACTTAAATTCAATAAGGCAAGCCTTTTTGAATAACGTATAACGGCGAACTCTTTCTAACGGGATCTCGCTCAGCCGTTTTCAAACGGGCACCGGCACACAAGGGACAGCCCCGTTTATGAAAATGGCCGTAATGAAATACGGCGATGTGGACAACCCGACTGCGACATATCTATAATTTAAAACGTGCCACAAGGCAGTATAGTTAAACATAAACAATGGCTCCTCGTCCTATCATAGACCTTGACAACGTTGATGTTCAAAGAAGTGTAACGGAGTAAATGCAGTGTTCGCCCTCCGGTCATAATAATAGATAAATTGGCTATTATAACTCAAATATCGTCGCGTCTCTCCTATCTTAGGTTCACACCGTCGGGATCCTTCGGTACCAAACCTGGTCGCCCGATGAGAACTCATAGCAATTGCTAGATGACCATGAAGCTAGATTGGGTCTCTTCGCTCCCACAGACACATAGAAAATATATAGATTCTAAGAGTCTAGTCGTAGTTGGTCGTCAAAAGGTGTCAAAAGATTTGTTTGTAGATTTCTGCACGAAAAGATTTCCCTACGAAATGAGCTGTACCTTTGTACATGGCATTTGATGTGTTTACGGAGAGTAATAAGTTCAAATCTTTTTATTATGACTGGATGGTTTTATACACTATTTAATATTATAAACGCGAAAGTTTGTAAGTATTGGATAGATGTCTGTAATTCCTTCTCGTAAAAACTACTGAATGGACTTTAATGAAACTTTACAATAATATAGCTATACATCAGGATAACATAGGCTATAGAACCGATAACTTTTGCACGTTGTTTTCTCTGTAGTTCGTGCGGACGAAGTCGCGAGTAAAGGTAAAAAACTAGATCTCTTGGTGTGGTGATTTAATCAACCATTCAACGATAATTTGTGTGAGACGTAGTGCCATGCTGCATTGCAGCCGAATTAGGCCGTCTCATCCGGGGAGGTACCTCTGGCTTACATGATACCGCCTGTATGTGTGTGCCGGTGGCAAAGTGGAGAGAGGAGTAAAGGAGGGCGACGCATCTGCCTAACAATTATACGGCTGTTTATGGGCGGCGGTAGTCCTCAAGTGGCTCCAACTACTCGTCTGTCCACATATAATTTTAAAAAAGCAGTACAAGATTTTGCAAGCGGAAGTGTGATTGTTGTATTGCGACTAAATTTGGCCGGCACTATCGGAGTGACACCTCTCGCTTATACGCGCTTCGTGTGGCCAATTGGGGGATGGGATAGAAGAAGACACATCTGTACAACCTCTGATTGAGCGGATGCCTATGGCCTATTTGACCGTCTTTGAATAACACAATCGGATGCACCTGCTGGCCACCCTACGATGAGTGACATTCGTCTGTGTGTATTGTATTGACCTTGAAAGACCTTGAATAACTTACGAATGAACGAACAGATCGAAACGCCTGTTAAACACGATTCGATTGAATCATTAAAATTGTCGAGGAAATTTCGCTCTGAAAATTGTCCGAACCTGTTCTTTTTTAACGTAGTCATGAATATGACGGTGCACTTCCATCCGGGCTCGGGTGGACCGGAGCGGCGTGCCAGACTCAGCACATACTGTGCTGCTACCGACTAAAAGTCGCTGCGAGAGCCTTCAGCCGCCATGGTGTGGTGTACCGGATCTGTCAGCGACAGGACAAAAGTGGTTCGTACCTGGCCTGGGGTCACAAAGCGAGGAGGTTTCGTGAAAAAAAATATGATAAAAATTAAACTTAACTTCAATATAATATAAAATTGGAATAACTATTAAAACAAAGAAATAACGCGTGTAATTAAAACGTCAGTTCCCAAATGGGTTAGGCAGAGAAGACTCCACATATTATTGATATTGTAAAGCTTCTTTCATACATATAACACCGTAGTGTTTTACTGGCCCTTGTAATTATTGTAACAGGTCTTCCTATTATGATTATTTATGATAGATTTTGCATCGAGGAGGCGGAAGACAACGGACAATGGTAAACCCCGTTATTACAATTATGTGAATGTAACGATAACATATGTTCAATATATTTTAACAATAAACACAACGACGTTGAATATTTTTTTTTATTTATTTAATATAATGCCAATAAAATGTTAAGTGAACGGGTCGAGGTACTCTTCGTGTTTATTATTCACAAAAAATATTATAAAATATAATACGATATTTTTATTTACATTATGTACGTATGAATTCTTTTGTCTGCACGAATGCCATTCACTACAATTAAACTAGTTTTTACGGATTATGGAACCTTTTTTAGTATAATAAATAAAGTTTATCAGACTAAAGTAAAGTAGATGAATTGATATAGTATATAGTAGAGGTTAAAGGATGGCGCGAAATGCATTCTACTAGGAATGCATTTCGCGCCTATTGAATCAACAGCAACATCCAGTCTTATGATTACTTAGTTTCGCGTGCTAATTTTATTTTACAGTTTTGAGGTGTCGTTTTTTATTATAGATTACGACTACTGACGCCCATGAACATCCACATAATTACTACGCGTTGCGCTCTTCCCTCCCCAATGGGTCACCGGCTACTCACAAACAACACGACACTGAAGATGTCACTTTACGGCGTTATTATGTGAGCGAGAGGCACCTCCCCGATCGTGTCGGCCCAATTCCGTTGCATAGTAGGATGTAGTGTCAAGCACCATGCATGGCGCTAACTCCTCCCATAAAGCATTGCATTACATCTTCATAAAATATTGATTTTTGATTTGATTCTGTTTATAACCGAGTTCCAAACAAATATAATCCAGAACAGACCAGAATCGCGATATAATCTGTTAAAGAAGTTTTATTTCAATGTGTAACATTCGCGTAAATCTAAGAAATCATAAAGTAATTTCATTAATTACAGCATTATCATGTTTTTTTTTTTACTTTCAATGACTGGCATCATTGCCATCGGTGGCGTGACATATAAAAATAGGTTGATTGTTTAAGGCGTGTGCAGGTTATAGATTGTGAAAACTCGTTGACAGGGATTATTGAACTAGATCACGAAGATTTAGTTTTACATAACATATTTCATCCAATCAATAAAATATAATCATAGAAATAGCAATTTTCTCGCCTGGGATATAGTTGCTTTTCAACGAGATAATTAAATATTACGGAGGGTTCAAAGATTTCTCCATGTAATATAACGAAAAAATACTTGCAAATATTGCATCTTTTTCCATCAGATAAATTTGTTTTTCATATGCATTTATGCCACTAATTATATTAATAATGATTATTTTACAAATTATAACGAACTCTCGTTGGTTAAGTTTTTATGAAATGTATTTGACTTAGTGTCTATGAACATTTTAATTAAAATTTTTGGGAAGAGGTGGTGCCATGCTGAATAGGAGGAGGTAAGACTCCTATGCAACGGCAATGGGCCGGCACGACCGGGAAGGCACAAAGGAGGCCAACGCATCGGCATTGTAATTATGTGGATGTTCATGGGCGTCGGTAGTTGTAAAAAGGCTCCGATTTCTCGTTTGCCCCCCTATTCTATAAAAAACCCATTTAAATTTAAAGTCTTAACTCTGTGTTGAAGTGTTGCGTGAGGACAGCCTGTGTAGCTAGTGATTATGAGTTTGTCGCGTGTCAGCACCGCTGTTCCTATGTTGAAATCTAGGAGAGGTCGTGAGAAAAATGTTTCTTGTTAATATTGGCCCCGTTATGCAAGAAATTCAGGGCCAGATAATTTCAAATTCACGTTTTAATCATGAGGAAAAAGCAATTCTATTTTTCAATTATAAATTGTTGCACCAGTTACGATATTTAACTTTTTTTTTTATTTCCAGTGAAATTACGTGATCGATTGACACTATTGTTTTTTCTTTCAACTTTCTTTTAACTCTCGCTCTAATACTACTATATGGTGGTTGCATCGACAGATTCGATCCGTCATATATAATCCTCTTATAACAAGGGACGGGAAATAATACTAAAGAGAGTAATGAAGTAGAGGCCTCGTACTGGTAGTCGTGATGTTGGTCGTCAGCCAGCGAGATGGGCCAACGATATAGTAAAAGTTGCAGGAAAGCTATAGATGAGAAACACCCAAGAAAGGAACAGCATGCATTGGAAGTCTATCACATACAATCAGCATTGGGTGGTGAAGGAAGAAGAATTGTCGTGCTGCCGTGTGCCAAAACAATAAATAAAAATAATAAATAGGCAGGCGTCTCACTCACGTATCAGGTGTAATGTGAAGCAGCCACGTTGTTGCGTTTCGCCGTTTTCGTCGTATGAGAGAGAATACAGCTAAACGACGATAATTCACCTGCATATTCTCTGCTTATACATAATTATGTGCGTACATCTAATATCGCGCTTAGCATTGAAGTGATTGCGGAACACCTACAACATTTGTTCCACAATAATTCCAATGCATCGAAATTGTCAGTCCAGCGAGAAGCTGAAAGTTAGCAACCCTTGTTATAATTATTCAGTTGTCTCTAACCACTAGATTTAGCGCTGTTTATGACTGGTTAATATCAGAGAGTGAAGAGTGGGCGCTTAATTGCGAATGTCCTACTATCAACTGTTAAGAAACGTTGCTAATAATGGTGAAATATTGAATACATAAGTTATCAATGTTGTTATATACGACCGACATGCGATAAATTTGAATGTCATTACTATGCTATTACTATAGCTGTCTACTAACTCCTATAGTAACCTTGAGTATCATCTAAATATATTACAATAAAAATACTTCTAGAATAGTTAAATAATTAAATGAAACGCGATAGAGTCAAAGTAGTTTTATTGTAATGAGTAAACAAGTAACAAATGATATTCGCGTAAACTTAATACAACAATATCTCTACACAATTTAAAAAAAATGTCAAAACAATTTTTTACATAGATAACCACAAATTAAATGGTTATTTATGATACTGTTAAAAAAAATTAAAAAAGCTATATAGCAAATAATACCCTATATATGTAGCAGGAACTTGATGACAATATAAAACAATGATAATTAGATTGCGTAGATTTTTTTCAGCGCAATCATCGTGTTTACAGAGAGGTGATAACTTGACCCGCCATCAATATTGTATTCTTATTATATTTGAACCAGCATTAGAAAATTGTCTTGTCACTCTATCGGGAAGTAACTTTATCTCAAAACCATGTCGATACTTGATACAAGTTCAATCAAGTACTTCCTCATTCAAATAAGCAAGTGATACATATTAAAATAAGGTTGACCATATAATTGTACCACTGACCAAGTTATATACCTAGATTAAACAATTAAAGCGTGTATTAGTTGATATAAGAAGGCCAACACCTGTACTAGTTCCTGCAGCCGTCGGAAGCACGGCCAAGGTTTTTGTCGTCATCCTTCCTTCCGGTCTCAATCACTAATACATGCAGACATTAAACAACGATCGTGTAATCAACATGTTTAAAAATCTATTCCCATAAGTCTCAAGCTCGTATTCGGAAGTCCGGTATGGTTATGAGTAATGATTCCTTATTTTGAAGTAATCTAAAATTTTACAAACACTACTCACCTGGCTTTAATAGCTGTTTATGTAATATTATCCTTTGTTATGCGCACATCTGCATCTACTTATGGAATTTAATACAAAATTTTTAGTTTTAATAATGAATTAATTATTGTGAGTGTTTTCATCTGTTCAATAAAGTAGTTTATAATGTAAAGTACATAGCAATTTGCAGATGATATTTGTAACCAGATTTTTTGTGTTATTACTTTTTTGAGACACGTTGATTCTCAAAAGTATATAAATTTTATGCCCTTCCTTCGAAATTTATTTACACTGTGTGCACCCGCGTGACTACAGAAAATCTAAAGTTGTAAAGTTGTACAGTAGTAGTTGTAGTTGTAATGTAGTAGTAGGAAGTAAAATTTTTAAAGTAGTAGTTTTGGCTGTAAGTTGGAACTACACTACACACACAACCTTGATCGTTTGTTACTGTAAGCGCAAGATATTTTTCAATAGTATTTTAAAATAAGCTCTCTTTTCATTCTCAGTGTTTGCCTCTGTGTGAAGAGCTACTGAGAGCTCTTCACAAAGAAGCAAACGCTAAAGTGTGCCGTTTCTTAGAGTTTCAACTGAGGGGGAAACAGCATCGCTCAGAGGAGGCCCAACTTTATAAAAGTTAATCAATTTGATTTATTATTGAGACATACTTCTGTTTGCTTTACTGTAATTTTCGCAAAACACCTTGACGATCCACGAACTCAGGGTCACTGAAGAAGCTCCCGTGTAAGGGGGATACTTGTTTCTAGGAGCCTCCACGTTGACCTAGTTGACGTTACTTTTACCTGGACATATTTTTTCATTTTGATTGTCAAGCATTGTATCAGGATTGAACGAGTCATCCCCACCATGGTTCAAGCCTTGTCGTGGCGGCTCAGTAGCCTGGGGCGAACCAAGGCAAAGCCAATTAAACCGAGGAGGCGGGAGTTTTTTGCATCCTTCTTATAAGAAGAGGCTAACGAGCGGGTGGAGGGGTCGCTCTTTCTGACAAAGGAGCAATAGGAGGCGGCGCCTTTGTGCATGGGTCAAGGGGCGAGGATGGAAACCTCACTCCATTGCACTGTCCCAAAGTTGGTGGCGCAAGGGGCAAGGGCGAGGATGGAAAGCTCCGGTACAGTGTTTTCGCTCACCCCTGCAAGGGGGCGGTTTGTCGCGGTCGGAGCTACTTGCTCCCTACGCGAGGTGGCTACCGCAGCGTATAACAATACGCCGGTCCTTGGGCTAGGGATGTTTGCTGTTGGTAGGACAGCCGGTCCGTGAGTCTGGGACGGTTCCTCCAAGTCCCCGTCGAGTACAACCACAAAGGTGGGGGTCCCGGCAAGGATTGGACCGCGACCCAGTGTCGGAACATAGCTGTCCCACCCAGCTGGGGTGTTAGTTCATTTTAAAATTTAATATGGAGGGAACGAGGGTATGTTTATTGGCCATTTGGGGAACTTCGCGGCTTTCGCAACAGCCCCCCGGACGGTCCTTATAAAATACCGATAAAATAAAATAAAATGGTGTATATGATAAAATAAAATAATGGTGTAAAATGGAACTAAAATTATAAAAAGGTTTTAATCCTTGTTGCCAAGGGGGGTTCCGGGATACGGTTTTAGGTCAGATGGTCTACTGTACCAGGGAGCGATGTTTTGGATATGGTGGTGATGTGATGAGTTTTGTTAAATAGGTTTTGGGATAGGTGAAGGATGTGTTGGTCTAGTGTGGTGATGTGTAGGTCGCGGTGTATTACGTCGTTCCTCACGTAACGCGGCGCTCCGGTCACCAATCGGAGGGCTCGGTTCTCCTTGGCACGGAGTCGCTGTTTAAGCGAGTCCGCAACCAGGTGGTACCAAGCTGGCGCCGCGTACGTGAGTCTCGAACGTATGTATGTTTTGTAGATGGAGATTTTATGTTGATGGGTAGGTGTGTAGTCATAACCGGGCGCAGCAGTTGTGTTGACGTGTGCTCGCATGGTCAAGGCATGATCCAATGTGACACCCAGGTATTTGGCTGTACGGACCCAAGGGATCGTTTCGCCGGCGATCGTTAGCCGAGGTGGTGGACGTCGAAGTTTGGACAATAGCAGGGCTTGGGTCTTGGTGGGATTCATTGACAGGCGCCATTTCTGGAGCCATTCCGGTAAGAGGTTTAAAGCTCTCTGGAGCTTCTGGGCCATGTGGGCTGCGTTCATGGATACGGCGAGGAAAGCCGTGTCGTCCGCATACAGCGCCAGTGTGGTGTCCACCGTGGTCGGGGTATCAGTCACATACAGGCTGTAAAGGGCGGGCGAGACACAGCTTCCCTGCGGTACCCCCGCTGATATCTGATGGGCTCCCGAAATGGCGTCTTCCACCCGCACGCGGAACGTCCTGCCTTGCAGGAAGGACGCGACCACTTTTACGAGGGGACGAGGGACTGGAGTGTCGAGCAGCTTGTGGACAAGACCATCATGCCAGACACGGTCGACGGCCTTCTCCATATCCAGGAAAACGACACCCGCAGTTTCCTTTTTATTCAACGCACCGGTGAACATGTGTATCACTCTGGCGAGCTGAAGGGTGGTGCTGTGCCCTGGCCTAAAGCCAAAATGTTCCGGGCGCTGCGGCAGGTAAGGAGTCATTAGTCTGAGGAGTAATCCCTCGAAGACTTTGGAGATTGTTGGTAAGAGAGAGATAGGTCTATAACTGGCTGCTTTTCGGATGTCTTTCCCCTGTTTTGGGATCATGATGACTAGGCCAGTCTTCCAAATTCCTGGGAAGTGCCCTGTCCGGATGATACCGTTGAAAAGCCGCGTAATGGCTGCTATGGCCTTGGGAGGTAGGCGTCTGAGCGCGAGGTTAGTAATTTTGTCAAGGCCTGGGGCCTTGTTAATTTTGAGTCGTGACAGGGCACGCTGGACTGTTCCAATGGAAAGAACTAGGCTAGGGTCGACGCTTACGTGCTGCACCACCTGTTCCACATGCTCGCCGGCCGAGGTAGGAAACGGAGAGAACTGACCTTCTAGGTGTCTGGCAAATATATCGGCCCTGTCCTGTGCGCGATAGCACAGCTCTCCGTCCTCATGTAGTAGTGGGCGCACGGGTGTGGCAATGTTGGAGAGACGGCGACATAGTTGGTGCAGCGAGGCCCAGTTATCCGCCGCTGCATCTATTCTCCGCTCCCATCTGTATTTATATGCTTCTGTAATTTCATTTTTGATTTTAATAATGTAATTTGGTTTTATGTCTGGGGCATCGGGAACTCTGCCATTTCCGCCAGAGTTCTTTCTTGCTCCTGACCAGTCTCTGTAAGTGAGGGTTTTTACTACTGTCGCTGTTCCGTGGGTTCTCTATGGTTGCCTGCTTTTTGGCCCTGACGATTGCCGACTCGATCGCCTGAGCCAGCTCGTCCACGTCCCCGGGCGTCAGCACTGGGACAGTGGGGCATGTCAGTTCTAAATAGTTCCTAAAACTTTGCCAATCGGTTGTGGGCCTGGCCGGGAGGGCCACTTGGCGCGCAGGGTTCCCTTTTAGGGACAGGATCACTGGGACATGGTCGGATAGTAGGTCATTATTTATGGTAACGACCGCGGTGGCGGCCGTGATACCATAAATGAGAGCCACATCTATGGTGCTTGGCATCCCCGGTTGTCCGGCGGCCGGTTAGCGAGTCGGGAGGTCCGGACCTACCACCGCGTATGCGCTCGACATGGAGTCGTTATGTAGGCGGTTACCGTTCGAGCAGCTAGTGTACGAATTCCACGCCGGGTGCTTGCAGTTGAGGTCCCCGGCAATGACCACCTGTTCCCCTGGTTGGAAATGGTGGTGTATGTCGGAGACCACCAGCGGGTCCGTCGGTGGTTTGTAGGCCGCATAGATTTTAAGCGGCCTCCCACCGAATAGGACCTCTACACCCAGCTTGGATAACGTCACCGTCGGGATCTGCGGCAACGGCTGGTGGACCACCCGGCGCCCCACACAGACCGCCAGTCCCCGGATGTGCAGCACGGCGCCTTTGTGGTCCTTGCGGTAGATGTGATACCCTGGAATTTTGAATTTTGAGAAAGATGCGTTTCGTTGATTAGTAGTATATCTATGGAGTATTCGTGGAGTGTCTGTTTGAGTAATGCTGATTTTCCTTTTAGGCCTCTGGCGTTCCAGAACATTATTTTTAAGTGTGTATCTGGGTCCATTGCGATGATAGTTCCGTAATTATGGCAAGAGCCGCAGGAAGGTGCTTAAGAACTGCCTGCAATGGGGTATGGCCTCTGAGTATGTCCTGAATGACTTCTGAAGTGATTTTCAGAACGTCTGTCTGGATGCGTGTTAGTGGTGATGTACGTCTTTGGCTTCTGCTGCTTCTGTGTGGTGATGGGTTGTGGTATCTGTGGAGTTTGTGGAGTCTACACAGTAGACGCCTTTTGATTCTGTATCTGCAATGGATTTGGGATTTGGATATCTATTTTCTTCTTCTTCTTCTTCTTAGGCTTGTTTTTGGATGTGGATGTTGTTGGGTGCTGGGAACGTGGGATGGAATCATTAGCCTCACTCATGAGAGTTTGGCTACTAGGAGGTGGGACGGGTATCTGGTTTGGAGCGATACTGGATTTGGGGATTTCGGTGGGGCGGAAGGGGGCCGATCGGGCCAACGTGCCTGCTCTCTTAACCTCCGCTTCCCTCGCAAAGACGGGGCAAGCCGTGTGGTTCGCAGGATGCGGCCCGCCACAGTTCCCACAGGTAGGAGTGTCGGTTCTGGCGCGGGTACATCCGCGGGCGCTGTGGTTTTCGCCACAACGCACGCAAACGATGGGGCGGTGGCAGTTGAAACTGGAGTCACGGAACTGTTGGCAGCGGTGGTACTGGGCTGAACCCCGCTTACTTCGCCAGGCCTCGACCACTACACCCGCCATACCCAGCAGCTCCGTCACTTCGTATATTTCTGGAATCAGATTAGGTGTCCTCTTTAAAATTGCCAGGACTCAGATTAGGTGTCCTCTTTAAAATTGCCAAGATACATCCCGGGCGGCCCTGGCTCGCCTTGATTGCCCTCTCATACTCCGGGGCATATTCGAGGCGCTCCAGCTCACCCAAGATCTCTTCCAGTGGGGTATTAACTGGAAGGCCTCTGATACAGACCTTCACGCTTCTGTCCGCGGGCAGGCTATAGCAAAACCACGAAATCCCGTGGGTGGCCTCTATTTTTGTTAGGTACTTCTGTATGGTTCGGTATTCGTTCTCGTCCGCAGGACTGAACCGTATGCCTTTTTGAAAAGGACGCCCGCTGGGGTTTCCACCGAGCAGCTTTTTCAGTTCTGCCCAGTGAAAAGCCCAGTTCGGGAGGTGCTCCACAATTAATGGGGGATACCTTGGTGGGTTTGGTGGTCGGGTTTCTGTGTCTGTCTGTTGTGTCTGTTGTTGTGCTGGTGGAGAGGTATGCATGGGGACCGGCGTATTGCTAGGGCTAGCCACTGCGGTAGCGTAAGTCGGATTCGGGCTCGAAGGGCCCGCGGATCCGTCCTGCGCCTTTTTCATGGGAGGCGAGAGGCTGGTTGATGGCTCGCTGTGTGGCTCGTTCGTTCGGGGGCGTTTTATCGCATCCAAACCACGGCGGTTGGCTTCTCTGGGGTCCTGCGGGAGATGGCCTTTCGCCCTTAACTCCCCCTGGATGGCTTCGAAAGTGTCCGAATTTAAGCTTCCTTTGAGGGTTTCTAGGGCGCCCCGAAGGTGTTGGCTCGTCTCTGCATAACTCCGGCTGTCCGTCTGCTGGGCTGCGATGGCTGGAGCCGTCGGACTACATACGGGAGGAGGGTTCGGAGTAGCCCTCTCTCCTGATGCCGAGGGTCTCCCGTCGCGTTGCGTGACGGGTTAAGCCGTGGTTTTGCGGCTTTGGGATGACTTGGTGGCGGTGTAAACTGCGCCCGCCAATGGGTGTTGGTCTCTAATTAAGGATCGGCTTATATCTGCCATTGCTGGGGTGCTCGGCTCGCTCCTGGACGACGATAGTAGTGCGGGCTCGTCCCTCCATCCTTAGCTTCGGCAGTGATGGTGACTTCTTGTCGCTTCTGGGGCTCGGCATATTTCACTATAAAGCAACGGAAACAAATATTATTCTGACGTCATTGCTTGTCAGCTGTCGCGCGCGCCCCTAAGGCGACCGCACCTGCGTGGGAGCGGTCGCCTGACTCACTTATTTGTTGTTGTCAACAACAGGTGTGCAACAATGTGGGAATAACAATTTTATTTATCCCAATTTCGCTACGAAAATAACACTATGCAGGTGTGCTATTGTACCGTTTCCGGTACAATCATCGGCCACCTGCCTTCGTGCCGTGACTAATGCGCAGTAGAGGAGCCGTACGCTGTGTTCGAGACGATGGCACGTCCGCTCACTACGACGGCTGGGCCGATACTGGAATGGATGGAAACGGAAAGCTCACACCATTGCTCTGTCCCAAAGTTGGTGGGGTTGTCCTACAGTGAAGAACAACCCCATCTGTGAAGGTAGAGTCGGTCCCTTAGGGGGCTGACTAGCTGTCGAGGTGCCCTGATAGTTTGTTGTTCCGGGCACCTCACCGAAAGCGGTACTGGTGGCATTCGTGATTGTTTTTGTGGGTAATTGGCACAATAATGTGCTGTGAGCCCCACATATTTCTGGATCCCACCTAAGGCCAGTGAAGCTGCGTAAATGCGTTTCCCCGCGTCAGCAAAAAAAAAAAAAAAAAAAAAGACTGAACGAGTCATAGAGTAAATTCAAGTATATAGTTTTGAAATGCGATTTAGAATAAAACATTTTAAATTATGAACATTGCTTACAGATAAGATGCTGCTTGACACTTCTAAGGCTTGATATGTAATTAAGATCTATGGATACCCTTGTGAGAATATAATGCATGTTTGTTATTTTTTTGTTCCCACCACACTATCTATCGCATGCATTTCGTGATTGGTTATCTTGAACAATTATTATAAAATAGCGCAGAATATGTTTTGAAGTTGAGGGTTGTGGATAAGTGCTATAACTTATCTTAATCGTCATCTTCTTCGTTAAACTTTATGTAGCATCCAACAGAGAATAGATACCTAACACACATAGACAAAGAAGCGCTTGCATTGACTTGAAAGACATGTTTATCTGTAATTGAGAAATTTCTTAATGTTACATGGCAGCGGTGGCCAACTTGATGAAAGATAAAACTTACCATAAAACAGCAACCATGATTGAACGGTTGGTCATCCCTTCCCGCCATGATATAAATCGTGTCATGTCGTGGCTCAGTACCCTGTGGATAATTCAGACACCTATGACGAAGCCAATTGAAACGAGGGGGCTGCTATTTGTACCCCTCTTACAAGAAGAGGGCACTAAAGAGCAGGAGGAGGAAGCGCTCTTTCTTTCCTTCTAATGAGAAGAGCGGACTAAAGAGCAGGAAAAGGATGCGCATTTGCGCATGGGACAAAGGACGAGGATGGGAACCTCACCTCATTGCACTGTCCCAAAGTTGGTGGCGCTGTCGTGTGGTGTGTGTTACCCTTCTGTGGAGGTGATGTTGATTCTTCAGGAAACTCACTAGCCGGCGAGGTGCCCTGATGAATTGTATTACTGTGCGGACACGTTAGTGGAGGTGTCCCTCACCAAAGTCCGCACTAATGGCACTCGCATTATAATGTGCCGCGAGCTCCACCACCAGTTGACCGCACTCAGGGCACATGATTTCGCGTAAATACATTTCCACGGATCTTCAAAACAAAAAAAAAGTTGGCCTTGGACTTTACAGGTAGATGACGACACCAGGAGACAGAAAATCTTCGCTAGTCCGATGAACTGTAGATACAAAACAATTACTAAAAGCCAACAGTTATAGTGTAAGTTTTAATACCAAGTCAAAACTAAACATCCATAATATATGACATTCAATTGTGAGGAAGTTACGGCAATTCAAACAAAGATAGCCAAATGTCAATCCATGTTAGTGGTAAACATTGCTTAAAATATTATTATAGTTATATGTATGTGTATATTTTCCTGATTAAGAGATCAGAAACTGTAGGCGCTTGCTCTTAAATTTTTTCTTCAAATATCAATGCCATTTGTTTATATTAACTAATTGTTCAAGTAAGTAGTAATTAATTAATTGTTAATTAATGTTTGTCCGGTTGGTTAGGTACCAAAGTAGGTATTTTAAATGAAATAAAAAGCATTATTTAGGAACCAAATTACTCAAATAAAAACATTTCCTAGAGAATATTTTTACAAATAGGCGTCTCTAACAATATCAGTCGGCGAGCTACAAACTCTGTGTGAATAAGATTTTGAAAGTATTTTGAACTGGTTAATTCATGAGCTGCAATTACGCGGATACGTACATTTTCTTTAGCCGGAGCAGTGTCCCTGGATAACGTACAAACTTGCTTCTGCATGGAATTGTATACTCTAGGTCCACGTTGATTTATTGTTTATATATATATATATATATATATATATATATATATATATATATGCTTTATATCCATAAGAAAAACTAAGGCTGATTTTAGTCTCACGCCGACGCGCACGTGCGCGCTGATAGCTACGCCTCACCAAAAAACGCTGAAGGTGCGCGTGCCGTCGGCGTGAGACTAAAATCAGCCTAAAAGACAAGGAAAAGACACTGACCTTATTTGTAACAGTTGTGATAGTTTTATGTGAAGGAGTAATAATTGGTAAAGCGAGGATATATTGGTAAGTATATACGACATCGGACCCTCTACACTCTTATGTACCGCCCGAAAGCGAAACGCATGTTACGTGAGTGAGAGGAACCTCCCCGGTGTTACTGGCGCGATACAGCCACTATGCAGGTATGAAAGTACTTCGAGATAAAATATAAAAATGCATATTTTCAATTCACCCCAAAAATACAAAAAAGATTTTCGAAATTTTGCTTGACAAAGTTATGGTCCAGCAAAAAAGCATGATCAAATCTTTTGCAACGAGGCTTTGGAATAAAAGAGGGTAACGAAATGATGCATTGGATAAAAAGTGTATGTGCGCGTGTGTGTAGGTAATTATGTACACGCATTGAGAGCATACTTCTTTGACGTAACAAGATAAAAATCTTTAAAAAAAAAATAGTATCTTTTGCCTTGTTCTACGTGTGTTGTAAAAACGACATTAACATTAGAAACAAAGTATTTAATACATCGAATATTTTCTTATGACGCATTATGGTAACTTTTATTGAAAAATTAAGATGTTGACCATAGGGTGTCCCTTTCACGTGACAATGTGCGCGCGAATTGTAAAGAAATACCCTCATAATTTTCCCCAACCCGTCAAAAGACTCGCTTCGAAAATCGACAGAAAAATTGTAAATGTGAGACCCATTACCTAAATCATTCATCGTATCATTTCAAATGACGCCCAGTAAGCGCGCAATGAACTTGGCCTCAATTTTGTTAAGTAATAAATGATTTTTACGTATTTACGACACGCTTTGGCGAGGCAATCCACAAGGTGAAGGCCAAACGTAAGACGCATCATCGACATTCTAAACGACGGAGAAAGTGATTCCACTAGTTCTTTTGTGCTTTAGTATTTTTAGCATCACGCAATGTTACTGTCCTGCACATAATTTAAGTTTTTGGAGGCCATGCACTACAGCCGAATAGTTTCGACATGACCAGGGAAGGTACAAATATAGTATTTTCAAAATATGCGGCAAAAATATAGAACACTAAAACCAAATATAACATTTTAGGTATATAATAATAAGTATACACAATTAGATATATTTATCATCATCATCATTATCAGCCCTTGTAGGTCCACTGCTGGACATAGGCTCTTTCAATGAACGTCAAGACAGCCGACCTGCTACTCGCATCCATCCCGGACCAGCTACTGCACGGAGATCGTCTTCCCCGGCTGTGTGAGGGAGGCCTAAGAATACCTCACCCTCAATCCAAGCCCAGAATGACGTATTGGTGGTCAAATTGGATTAGTCTCTTAAGATCTAAGGTGCTACAGCGAACTGGTTGTTTGGTGTCCGGTCTGTTTCACAGTGAAATAGAAGGGAACACCGGACGGCGCTCGTGTGGAGTGATGGCGGCACCATCTACCGCATCAGAGACAGGCAGCAGTCCCAGTGCCATTCCGCCTGCTCAGCGAGGCAATTATGAGCATTTATATTCTGTGGACGGCAACAGTAGATATATTTATAACTCACTTATTTTTATATTTTTTTCAAGTTTTATTAATATTTATTTTCTCTAGGGTACTTTATTTTAGGTTCATTCTTCAAAGGTTTAAAATTTAGAATTAGTCTCACAGTCATTAAATTAAACTTTCGGTTTTAAATTGGATTCCATTGTTTGTTGCAACATACTTTGCTATATTATTTCGGTGTTGAAAGCACTTAATATATTTTTTGCGTACAATGCATACTATATATTAGTGTACGACTGGCAACACTACATATACCTCTCACTCGCCAAACCGCCGCCTAGTGTCAGTAATGCAGTCGCGTTTCGTGTGGTTTGTAGTAGCCCATTGGAGGGCACCCCCCGGACACCAAACAACCAGTTCGCTGTAGCACCTTAGATCTTAAGAGACTAATCCAATTTGACCACCAATACGTCATTCTGGGCTTGGATTGAGGGTGAGGTATTCTTAGGCCTCCCTCACACAGCCGGGGAAGACGATCTCCGTGCAGTAGCTGGTCCGGGATGGATGCGAGTAGCAGGTCGGCTGTCTTGACGTTCATTGAAAGAGCCTATGTCCAGCAGTAGGATAACACATCAATATTTTTTTATCATCTGAATAACACACTACACGCAATAGGCAGACTATGAGCGTTGGTAGTCATCAAAACGCTGACTGCACGTTTAAGTTTTAAACTATAACAATTTCAAGTTTTTCAAAGAATCCGACATGCGACCTCAGCATCGATGTTTCTTAATAAATAAACTAACGACAAAAAAAAATTGAAGTTTCAATGTTGAATAATACCGGCATGGAATGGTTAAAAAATTTTCAACTCCCCATTTGAAGCGACCGCGACAGCTCTCTGGCTTGATTACTATGCATAACCGAAGTACGGAGAATGTAATCACGGTTTTAGAAGTTTGTGAAACAAGAGCGCGTATTCGTAAGCTAAAATCTGTATACTGAGTGTACATAAGTATCAAGATCTCTAAATTGTTTCTTTTTAGCTTGAAACATGCAAGTTATAAAACTTGCTTCTTTCAAGCTGGCTGTCAAGAAGTGTCGGTGGGTGTGAGGAACTGACAGCTCGCTTATAATATTATAATAAATCATTGTGTGAAATCTGACTTAAAATTTTAATAATTAAAATAAAACTGCAATAGAATTTGAATATTTTTAAGATTGAGAGAATTTCTGGCGGATGAAATGAATTTTGTATACCGTGCCAGTGCCACGCTGCGTTGCCGCTCAGCTGATGCTGGCACGAAATTTGTTTGTGAGATGACCCATTGAGAAGATGGATGGATAAAGCCAGGGTACACATTTGTATAACCGCTTATCTTCGTCGGCAGTAATAATAAGGCTTACACTTAGAGTAGTATACGTTAGAGAACAATAAAGGAAATGTGAGCATAGTTTATATTTCTTAACAGATAAATTCTAATAGCGTGTGTAGTCTGATCACATTGGTCTCGTAAAAACTACCTTGACGATAAATGCTCTAATTTAAAATATATATGAAATGTAAAATAAACTGTAACATACACAAAGCTTTCAGAAAAAGGAGAATTTCTCATTCTATTAGGATATCTAGGTAGATATATAGTAGGTATATTTATTATATATTTTAGACTCTACCTACTAAAATCTCAAGCTATACAGTTTGTCCTATTTTATAAAATTATATCTAATACCAGAAATTTTTTACTTTATATATCTTCTGAATACGGTTCGTTCAGAAATCAGAATTCAAAAATATTCAGACTCTGTCTTATATAAAAATATATTTTAAAAATATTCTATCGCATATTCCCTGATCTACGATTATTGCAGCGGTAAGGCACCAAGTTACTGAAATATTTTACAGCATACATTTTTGAGCACATTTTCAAGGACTGACGTTTCCTAAAAATATGCTTAAATTGGTGGGCATCCGACGTATCATAAAGTAAACCTTTATAATATAATTTGTTTTGTTGTTTTATTGTAAGCAGTGGATATTTGAATCAACTGATGCGTATTCGATCGTTGAACCGTGGATTGGAATTGTGTCAATGTTAGATACAATCAAGTTCAATGTTCCGCAAAAATACTTACATAATAGGTAGTCTGTTTAAGTAAAATCACTAAAACAATGATTTTACGCCTCATTTTGTAGAGGCAACGTTACAAACAAAAGACCATAATTGCTTTGTAACCTTACGAAATTCTTACATGTTAAAGTGACGCAAGAATGCCATAACACGACATAACATGCCGGCTTTAATGATTATATTGTTGAAACGTAGAATACGATGATATACGTTGACAAAATGTCTACGGTTTAGAACTCGTGTAAAATTGCAATATTTTAGAAAATTAATATTTTCTATTAAGAAGCTACGGTTTTTTAATTTTTAAGGCCGAAACTTCAGATTTACCAAGCTGATGTTTGAGGTTGAAATTATAAAAAGAAATTATATAAAGCCATATTGGGGAAGTCGACATATGATAAAACGCAATTGCGTCTCTACATAGAGAAATTTACGTTATCATCTCATTCCTTCGTATGCTATTTAGCATTGTCAATATTTTCTAAATAATATACCAACATTGGTTTGTAAATATACAAAAATTCTTCTTATGTTTACAAGTTGTTTTCAAGGGTTAGCACGAATCGTCTATCGTGCAGGTTTAGCGACTTCCAACCTCCCGAACAAACCACTTTCCGTAAAGGATATAGTACCGTAGACCACTTCCATACGCTGCGCCAGATTATACAAAAAACGGAAGAGTTTAATCGGCCTTTATATCCAGCACTTATGGATTCCGAGGAAGCCTCCAATTCGGTTGAGACATGGGCGGTGTTCCAGTCATTACAGCGGTGCCATATCGTCTATCGATTTATCAGTCATGTTGAAGTGTTTGTACACGAAAGGCACAATATCGGACCGATTACAGGATCAGAACTCGAACCCAATCCAGCTGCAGAAAGGTGTGAGACAGGGAGATATACTCTCTCGATATCCGTTGGGGAAAAAAGCTTCTCGAGTGGCGGCCTCGTACCGGTAGTCGGCGTCCTACCCGAGGGACTGACGACTGGCTGGTTAAGGTGGCGAGGTGCCGCTGGATGCAAGTGGCCCCTGACCGTGACCTATGGCGCGCTGTGGTGGAGGCCTATGTCCAGCAGTGGACATCGTCCGGCTGATGATGATGATTATGCTGCTCTTATGACAAAGATTGCTATTTTACTCCATTCTATTTCCTATTTTTCATATTCAGATAGGACGGAAGCCCGACACGACCAGAGAGAAATTGGACGAAGCACCGACGACTTAACGTGAACTAGGAATGAGGGTGTAACACCATCATTTTTTGAACCAAGACTGTTATTGGAAATTAAAAATCACAATAATACTTTTTAATTCGAGTTCGGGGACCTCACATAGATTGTGAAGTCATAGGGACCCGGACACCTAGAGTTAAACTTGCTTACAACTCGAATATGAGGCAACCAGGTTTCGAATATCATTATCTTTTTACGTGAATCGCAAACTTTGTACCCTTTTTAGGAAATTTCGCGGAGGGAGGAGTATGAAATGTGGCACATATATACCAGGTGGATTGAAAAGTATTCGGCTTAACCAAGAAAATAAACACATACTAAATCAGCAATATTTTATTTTTCTACGTAATCACCATCTAGTCCGAAGCACTTTTGCCATCTCCCATTTAAAGCATTTAAACCGTTGAAAAAACTGATTCTTCCTTACAGTCAAAATGTGCGTCTACTGCTGGTTTGACCTTGTCGTTTATCGAAAATCTTTGACCTCCAAGTGCTTTTTTAGGTTAGGGAACAGAAAGAAGTCCGACGGTGCCTGACCAGGTGAATAAAGCAGATGCGGCGATAGTTCAAATCCACAATTGTGGATTTCAGCCATTGATTGCACGGACATGTGAACACGGACGTTACCTTGATGGAACAGTTTTCTTCTGGCCATTCCCGGACGCCTTTCTTCTATTTCCTCTCGTAAACGACGTAGTAAGACACAGTAATAATCAGAGCTTATAGTCTGATACCCATCAAGATAATCAATCATAATCACAGTCTTCGAGTCCCAGAATACTGAAACCAATACCTGACTTGCCGACAAAATCGCCTTATCCTTTTCAGGGGGTGGTGAACCAGGTACTCTCTACTGTTTCGATTGTTGTTTTGTTTCGTGCGTACAGTAATGAACCCATGTATCGTCCATTGTAGCAATACGAAAAAGCCATCTGTTCAACTGAAAGCAGTTGCCAAACCCACCTCGCAGACACTTTGTAGAAACCCAATTCGTTGACTATGATGTTTTGAGTTCTTTCAAAATGTCTATAATCTCGGCTGTATCGCTCATTTTTAATCTGCGGTCTTCCATAATTAAATCAAGTACTTTCTAATATTTACGTCAGTAGTGGACGTCGAGGGCCTTCCAGAACAGAGCTCATTTTTCACACTCTCTACCACGCTTGAATTCTGCTATCCGTTTTTGACGGATGAATAAGACAGAGCAGAATCTCCTGAAGTACTGATTATATCGTCTTGGATGGCTTTCGGTGATAGCTCAAGTTTTGGTGGTACTTAATGACGGCACGCTGCTCCATTTGTTCCGTTTGCAGGAACTATATCCGAAAAAGAAATATAAAATCACAAGTAATTATTGCTCACGTTTCGAACTTCACTCCATTAACTGGTTTGAACATACCTAAGTATTGTGGATAGAATAGATTTTTAGAATTGAATCATCCGATTGTTAGGCCGAGTACTTTTCAGTCCATCCTTGTAGCTTATAAGTAATAATGCAGGACGCTTTTTATATAATATGGATAAGATTCTAGTACTTTAATGACAATAACACGTTACCCACACTATTGTGTCCACACCATGTTAAAAGTTCAGTTACAATTTATGACACTGTCAGGCATGTTGTGGACCTTCGACATTTAGTTTTAATATATCTATAAAAAGGTTATATTGTTAAGCGGTATTCTAAGTCGAATGTTTTTTTAATAATTGTGACCGAATTTCAATCTCTGTGCGATCACTAGTTATTAAATATGTCAAGTTATTTAGCGCCTACGAGCGCATTTATAGATTTAAGAATATCATTCAGACAGGCTGAAATAACCATAACTCATTTTCTAATTAATAATCAGACCAGTATTGAGTTTATATATCATCGTTGTATAATGTCGACTTTTCAATAGTGTTTGACCATAATTTCATTTAACGGCGCACGGAGAAGTACTGATCAGCAAAATCTTTTTCACGGTGAGTAAGAATATTTAAAGCGGATATGGCTCTCCTGTGGTCAGTGTACTTGCAACATCAGGAACCGTATCATGAGTTCTTTTATATTATAAGGGGACAAACGACGCCAACAACCGCATAATTACTATAGAAATGCGTTGTCCTCCTTAGCTCTGAACGCACAAAGCGCACGAAAGGCGACAGCGAAGCTGTCACTTTATAGCGGCATCATGTGAACGAGAGTTACCTCCCCGGCCCAGTACCGTTGGAATACAGCATGCAAGCTTAGCCGAAATGCCTGGTTAAGCCCATTTGTTTCTTTTGCACATTGCTAGGGCAAGGTGGAGTGCCAGAATAAGGAAACCCACAATCAGACGGGAATAATGCCTAGAAGAGAGCGAGGGAGAAATGAAATGGAAGAAATGAATCAATTATATCAATTTGGTCAATGATAATAAATGTAATTCATAATATTTAAAAAAATACAATTACTTTTATATACTCAATAAACAAAATAAAATCACTGAAATAGCCTGAGAAAAGCGTCCCTATAACCTTACAATATCCTTCATCACACAAGCGTTCCCTAACAACTTTTTCGACTATTCTTAATTGAGTTTATGGATGTTTCTGGGATCCTATCATACAGGTTGGATTGCTGCCGAAGGGAACTGCTTACTCTGCTAGGTGTATAAACTGGTGCATATAGTTTTGCCTGTATCTAGTATTTGTATTGTGATTATTACTTATCATGCTAAATTCACTAATATTCTTACGCACATACAGGACATTATCTAAAATGTATTAAGAATAAACAGTCCGTATACTGGTTTCCTTAAATTTATCACTAATTAGAGGCTAGCTTGTAGATGGCACGAACGAGCGAAAGAGGAAGAGAGAGAACCAACACTACCGGTAAAAATATGTAATTTATTTGGTATCGCCCAGATCGCCCAGGTTAGATTGACTTGCGTGAGTCGTGAGATATGATATGGTTTTTGTGCAGCTTCTGATATTTCTGTATACTTAGTCGCTGTTCAAGACGGTAACACCCTTGCTGTTTTCTTGGGACGTTCTAAGTTCTTCGGTGGTCAATTTGTACAGCATATTTATTGATCAAAGGCATTTAGCATTTAACCCACTGTTCCAATAAGATGATATTGAGAAAGTATGCTCTACGTTAATTGCTGTCCACATTTTTTACCACGAGGGACCGGTGGTAGCCCGCAAATGTAGGGAATATTCAAGGGCTGTCCCCAGGTTGGGTGGTATGTTCGGCTATCAGAACAAGAGAGCGAAGCCCCACTAAAATTATCGCTAGTGCCGCCTTTGGGGAGGTTCCCGCAAAACGGTTAATCATCAGGGTGCCCTTAAGGAACCGATGACACCTCGTCTCGACTCCCAAGATTAGTGTTCCACACCACAGAATAACCCCACCAACTTCAGAATACGAGATCGCCGTCATCGCTCCTTCTCCTATGTGCATAAGCATATCCTTCTCCTGATCTTTAGTCCACTCTTCTAACAAGAGGGCTGTAAAGATCAGCCTCCATGATAGGACAGCTAATTTATGGCTTCGCCATGGGCAAACGGGTCTGTTTTCTTGAAGGCTGGTGGGTATGGCAACATTGTATTACATGGATACTTCCATAATACTTATTATAGAATTTCAGTCAAATGACACGTGAAAATGGGGTGTCTTGGGCCTGGTAGTACTTACAGCCGAAGCCGCTGGGCCGATCAAAGTTAAATTTGGCGGGTAGCATTTGTGACCTAGGCTAGTGTTGACCAGTTAAGTATGGATTTAAAGTGTCTAACGACGTGGAATGGGGAACATCACTCCGTAATGCCAAAGAATCAAATTGAACGGAAATGACCTGTTCGTCCACGATTCGAGTCTACGTTGAATGCGGTCAAATGAAGCTATCTGAAGTTGAGGGTGCTTCAGCCCAAAGGTGGAAACTGTGAAACAAAGACCTGCGCCTTGCACGTCCGACCGCTTCCAGTTATCGGGCTCTTCTGAAGAACGCAAAGTTTTGTTTACTGTTCCCAGTTAGATCTTATTTTCCTTCCCTAAATGGTAATGACCATTTAGTAACATTATTCACTTTTAAATCTTTTTGGACTCTTAAAAATATTTATATTGAAGAAAAAAGTAAAGTACCTTCAAGCCTGTTATCCCCGAAGAGGTAGGCAGAGGTGTGCCAGTACATCCACAACTCGTAAGTCAAGTAGATATATTATATTTATATTACTTAATAAATATTCTTCTCTAATAAGGCTTGTTGTGTGGTGTGTTGATTAATAAGGCTGTGTTAATATTATTTTTCATTGAAATGTTTAAAACAAATTAATCGTTTTATTTCAATCGTTTCACTATTCGCACACTATTATTATAATTAATAGCAAAAATACAAAAGGCTATCTCCTTGTCCATCTAACGAATAGATGAATAAAAAAATTACCTTCAAATGTTTTTGCATTGACTTCAGAAAATTACGACATAATTAGTTAAGTACATGTTTTATAGTTAGACCCGTTAATTATTTAGAATTATTATATAATATAAGAATTTAAAAGATGTAAACAATGTTTTAGTTTTCGAAATTTGGCGTTCAAGGGAAGGACAAATAATGATATTCGCAGACCGATACCCTTAGATGTCGGTAAAAAAATGATAGAATTGTGTTTTGCTCAGGCCACACGACAGATTTATAGCAAATTCAGCTACGAGGCTACGACATTTTAAAATACCATCACGTATTGATTGGTTTTTATTTAAGACCACTGTTTCAATAAAAACCTTATTAAATGAAAAAAGGAAAGAATTATTTCGCCAACCGTAGCTGTCTTTAGCATCTGTTATAGGAATGGTATCGCCAACAGTAGCAGGTCACTCTGAAAAAAAAAACGTAGATGTAGAACCTTATTAATAATCACTAGATTAGGTGATAAAGTAAGGTACTGTTACCATGACGAACGAAAGCAATATATAGTAAAGTAAAGAAACTTGTGACATGCCCTGAGTATATCTGGTTTTCTTTCCGGACATACTAAATGTTGTAAATATGTTTGAACCCATAATAAGACTGAATATTCATAATGTGAAGAATAGCATCTATTCATAGAAGGAACCTACCTTGTCGCCGCCCAAAAAGATGCTGGAGAGGAAGAGAGACGGGGACTCTCCCCGTCCCGCTCGCACTCTCACGTTCGCCGAAGCGACGGCGGCGCCGGCCCCGAGCGCGCTGCCTGCGCATTCCAGTGGCGCCGCAAACAATGGCGCCGGGCCGGCGCCGGCCAACGCAGACGCGCATAAAAAGGGTGAGGCCAGGTATCGCTCGGCCACAGCCCGAATGCCAAGCCCCTCGGCAAGGGGGTGCGTTTCTCGCCCAAGCTCGCTCTTAGGCGAGAAACGCACCCGAGTTCCGGACTGTGCAGAGGTACCTGTGCGACCTCGAGGCGACAGAGGGACTTAGCTGGTTCTCTTACTCCCTCCCGAAGGAGCGGAGTATAAAAGTAGCGATCAGGGGTCTGCTGGAAAACACAGACCCCAAAGACATTATGGAGGAGCTAGAACGCCTGGGGTTCGAGCCCGAGTACGCCCGCCAGATCAGGGCGAGGCAGGGCAGACCCGGCTGCATATTCTTCGCTCTCATCAAGAGAACGGAGGCAGCGATAACAGAGATCTACAAGGTCTCTGAGATGCTCAATCTACCGGTCATCAAGATCGACGCATGGAGGGGCAAGAAAGGCCCAGCCCAGTGTCATCGGTGCCAGCAGTTTAGACACTCGTCTAAACTCCGGTCTGCGCGAATTGCGCCGGGGCCCACCCGGCCAACAGCACCGCCTGCCCGGTGTTCAGACGAGAGGCGCGCAACAAGCGCGCCGTCCCGGTGGCTATCACCACGGTGAGAGCCCAGCGGCCTCAAGCTCCACAGGTGGAGCTACCACCACCGACAGCCGCGTCTCTAATGGCGGAGGCGAATAACCCCATACCCAGGGCCTCATCTCAGCCCACAGTTCAGACCCCAGGGCTCAAGCCCAAAAAGAAGAACAACAAGAAGCAAAAGAAGAACAAGGAGGCCACCGTCACTCAAGGAGTGACACCCGAGGCAGAAATGGAGGTAGACCCCGCTCTCCCCATCGTTGCACCTGCCCTCCCGAAACCTACCACCTCGCCCGCACCCGCAGCGGCGAAGCCGGCAGAACCCGCACCGGCGAAGCCGGCAGCACTCGCACCGGCGAAGCCGGCAGCACCCGCACCGGCTCCCAAACCGAAGCCCTCAAGCGGTGTGGCCACACCGCGTGAAAGGCAAGCGGTGACGCAGACGACGACGATGGCCGCCTTCATCGGCCACACCTGTTCCGGCCTGATGGAGTTGGCCATGGATATAGCCATGGCCAGCATACCCAATACCCAAGCTGGTCGAGTTTATAACTGGAACCTTCCAGAAGTGGCAGGAAACAAGATAAGAATCCTCTTCTGGAACGCGAGGGGCGTCTCGAATAGACGGGCGCTGTTGACGCAGCTCCTGTGCGCACAGGAGGTCGACATCGCCTTGATCGGCGAGACCCACTTGAGACCCGGACAGAGATTCTTCATCGCCGGTTACACGTCGTACAGATACGACAATCCCAACGACCGAGCGAAGAGACGAGTGATGGTGTTGGTCAAAAGAAACATCATACACCAGCCACTCCCAGTCCCTGCGATACAATCGTTCCAAGCGATAGGCGTGGAGATAAAGGCGGGCAACAAGCCGACCAGACTCTTCGCAGCCTACAAGGCTCCGGGTGACGCACTGGACGTCGCCGACATCCACCGGCTCCTCTCAGAAGAGCCGACTGTGATCGCCGGCGACCTCAACTGCAAGAGCCCGTCTTGGAACTCTCGTCTCACGAACGCGAACGGAAGGAGACTCCTCGCGGACGCAGACGAGATGGACTACACGGTCCACGGCCCCACGGATCCGACCCACTATCCGGATTAACAAGCGTTCCAGCCAGACATACTGGACGTGGCCATCACCAAGAACCTCGAGGGCCACTTCTCACTAGAAGTGTTGGAGGAACACCTCGGTTCTGACCACATGCCAGTGCTGGCGGAATTACACAACGAGGCGTGAAAATTGCCACCTCTCCCGCCCAGGCGAAAGGTAAATTGGGAAGGGTTTGCCTCCCGCCTCAACGACTCCACACCGAACTTCCCCGTCAACACCGCGGAAGATGTGGAGAAACTAGCCGAAGAGATGCAGACTTCAATCTGCACCGACTTAGAGAAGGCCACCGAAACTCTCTCGTGCTCAGGCGCCAATAGCAAGGACAAATTGCCAAGAAGCCTCCTACTCCTTCTCGAAGAGAAGAGAGCCACCCGAAGAAGATGGCAGTCTACTCGCTGCCCCACGATAAAGACTCACCTGAACCGTCTCACTGAGAGGGTCAAATCCGAACTTGCGGCTTTAAGTTTGGACAGATGGTCGAGGAGAATCGAGGAGGCCGGCGAAGACTGGCAGTCACTACGGGTCCTGACGCGCACTCTAACGAAGAGGAAAGCACCCAGTAGGACATTAATACACGAAGACGGCACTACAAAATACAGTGCCCCAGACAGAGCGGATATATTCGCGATCCATCTGGAGGCACACTTCACCCCCTTCCCACCCGTCGATTCCGAGCACACCGCCCGGGTCGAAGCCGCGGTCCTGGAAGCCCTAGGCACGGGAGAAATCGTCACAGCGGCATTTCACTTTTCACCCAACATGGTACGGAACACTATCAAGGAGTTGAAACCCAGAAAGGCCCCCGGGCATGACGGAATCACCAACATGGCCTTGCGACACCTTCCATTCAAGACGATCGCCGCAGTAACGAGACTGCTGAACGGCATCGTCCCCACTGGACACTTCCCCACTAGCTGGAAGTTGGGCCACATCATCATGTTGCAAAAACAGGGTAAGGACAGCAGGAGAGCGGATAACTCTGCTACCCACTCTGTCGAAGACCCTAGAGTTTCTCATACTGAGACAACTCACCCCCCTTCTACCACTCAGAGACGAAGAATTCGGTTTCCGACCCAACCACGGTACCACTCACCAACTGGTCAGGGTCACCTATTTGATCGCAGTGGCTAGAAACAAGAAAGAAGCCGTAGCCGCCGTATTCCTCGACATGCAGAAAGCATTCGACTCCGTATGGCATAACGGGTTAATATACAAATTAATCCAAAGCAATGTGCCCAAACCTCTCATAAAAGAGATTGCGTCGTTCCTCTCTGACAGGACATTCCAGGTGAGAGTGGACGGGGTCTTGACCGAGAGGAAATGTATTCGTGCAGGTGTACCACAAGGGAGCTGTCTCTCGCCAGCCCTCTACAACTTTTACGGCGGGGACGTGCCTGTTTCCCCCGGAGTGACCGCCGCGTTCCACGCGGACGACACCGCCTTCTTGGCCGCGTCTCTTAACGCGAGGTACGCGGCCAAAAAACTACAGAGGACCCTCGATCTCCTGCCGGAGTGGCTCCAGAAATGGCGGCTGGCGGTCAATCCATCTAAATCACAAGCGATCACCTTTCCCAGACAGAGCACCGTTGGTGCGCTCAAGGTACAGAGCGTCGCCATTCCATGGCTCAGGACAGCCAACTACTTGGGAGTCGTGCTAGAATCCGGACTCACGATGGCTCGTCAGGCCGAAACCGCCATCAGAAAGGCCAGATCAGCCACCGCCAGGCTGGCGCCACTCCTGCGGGCGAGTGCCATCCCACTAAAAATGAGGATGGCACTCTACAACATCCACATAAGATCGAGGCTAACATACGCGACTCCTGCCTGGCATCACTTGCTGAGCGATACGAACAAGCGGAAGCTCCGTGTCGTTCAGAACAAGGTGTTTCGGCAACTGGTCAAGGCTCCAAGGTTTGTGAGGAACCAAACCATACTCTGGGACCTGCGCGTCGAGCCCCTTGATGACTTTGTCGGCAGGATGTCGAGCAACCTGTTCGAAAAGGCGGACGCGTCGGAGCACGAGACTCTCAGGGGTCTCGCGCCCTGACACGCCCGCCCCCCAGACAAATATAGCCTGCCGAGGTAGGGGGACGGATAACCAGTTTCCGTATACCTCCCACACAGGCTAGAAAAAAAATCGCTACTAATCCATTTGACTTCATTTTCACAGGTTATATACATATATACACTTCTCCCTCTCGCTGGACGCTGCAGACGGACATCGTCGACACCACACGGGCGGTACCGAGTGGGACGTGACAACCCCGTTGCCACGCTCCCGCAAGGATACGGCCCGCCGCTTCTCCCGTGACACCAGCTTCACGGCCAGGACCCATCTTTTTCATTTTTTTTTCTTTCTTTTCTTCTGTTTGTCGCGTCTTACCTTTGACCTTTACTTTTCCACCAATACACCGTATCCTAAACACAGCGTGCGATTCGGTGCCTGTCCATAGGGCCATCACAGGAGTGGAACCATACACGTTTCCCAGTTCGTTCTGGGACCTGTGAGAGTGCCCCGACAAATGGATAGACGCCGATCGTACAAAGATACCAATAGCCCAGGCACATAAACATATGTGCATACACACTCAGAGGTCAACATGACCTCGCATCAACCACAGCCTCGTATTGACGAGGCTCGAACAATACATCTCCAGTAGGGAGCTAAGCTCCGGTCTGGACCCCCCTCGACCCGGCAACGGGAAGAGTGCGAAGACGTACCGAGTAAAATTCAAATTTATTTGTCGCGAATCATACATATTTCTGCTTTTTAAATGACTTAAGTTACCGCACTCAAGTATTTTTGGCATCCTCGACAATATAATTAAACAACAATTATAATTTACCGGCACTTAGTAATTATGCTATGTACAAATAAATTTTATAGTCCACAAATAAACTGTTCAGGCACGCTACAAGATCATTTGTACCTTCGTCTCCAACCGGAAGCGAGACGTGTGTGGGCACTCGGCTACGGCCTTTAAAAAACCACACGCCAACGACCGACAAGGAATGAACATTGTGAATTCCATAAAAAAAAAAATCTACGAAACCGTTGATCTTGAAAGCGATGGGTGTTTTATTCGAAATTGAAAGAGGTGAACGTTTGTGTTAATTTATTCATATGGTTACTAAGGGGTAGTGCCATGTAATGCGGCTAAATGGGACTGGCACGAGCGAGCTATATGTGAGGTACCTCTTACTCTCATGATTTTGTCGCAAAGAGCCATTCTCCCCTCCTGTGTGAGGCACACAGGAGGGGAGAATGGCAACATATTTGCATCATAATTATGCGGGTGTATGTGGGCGTCGGTGGCCATGGAAGGGTTCCAATGGCACATATGCTGGAGGAAATATTTGTATTGTATTCTTTGTACGATAAAAAACGTGTTTTATTTCCCCTTTCCCCACAATACGTCCACACCCCACACTCCACAAGATGCGAAAGCAGAAAGTCACGAGAATAACGTGTGAGCGAGAGGCACGTGCCGGTTGTGCCGGCCTGATTCAGCTGCAATGAAGCAAGGAACTTCCTCTTACAAATCGGAGTATATGCCTATGTTATCTCCCTTACAATTTTTACATCACCTGTAACGTACCACGTCAAATAATCAAAGCAGAAGTCAAACTAAAATTCTCCGAAATCATTTACATGTAGGTGCAATGTAGAAGAAACGGTACTTAGTAACATCAGGTACAAGGTACAATGTTGCCAGGACGAGACAATGTGGCTCGCACCATTAACAGTTATCAGATCTCATGTACAGCTAATCTTCTAATACAACCCCTAATTTTACAAGACGACAAAATCTTTAGAATACTCATAACTGCTTGCTTAGTCTTTTGTTATATTAGCGCAACTGTCTTGCTTTATCAGCTTGGAGAAAATTTTTCCTTGTCTATCGCTAAGAGGGCTAGGACCAGACAGGCTAAGGCAAAACCGACCTTTTTTTTTTGTTGACGCGGGGAAACGCATTTACGCGCCTTCACAGGCCCTAGGTGGGGTCCAGTGATGTGTGGAATTCGCGGCACATGATAGTGCCGAATGTCCTCAAAAACCACCACGAGAGCCATCAGCGAGGCCCTTGGTGAGGTCATCAGGGCACTTCGACGGCTAGTCAGCCCTCTAAGGGACCAACTCCACCTACACATATGAGGTTGCCCAGCACTACAGGACAACCCCACCGACTTTGGGACAGTGCAATGGGGTGAGGTTCCCATCCTCGACCCTTGCCCCGTGCGCAAAAGCGCCACCTCCTGTTGCTCATTTGTCCCTTCTTCTTACAAGAGGGGCACCGAGAGCGATTCCTCCTCCTGAACTTTAAGCCACCTCGAAGCCTCGATTCCATTGGCTTCGCCTGGGTTTATCCCAGGCTACTAAGCCCCACCGCTACGACAAGGCTTGAACCACGGTGGGGCAGCAAAACCGGTCGGTACCTAGAAATACGACCGATGTATTGTTACTCAAAAATATCCGCGGGACTATTTCCATTCAAACAAATTGATGGCTCCGTAACGTTCTCGAGTTGGTCCGGATTGTGGGTTAATACACATTTGACACAAATCCAAAACAAACAACATGGAAAAATGTCGCGGGTATTCACTAGTTCAACACGATTACTACTGACAAATACAAAATTTCCCATACTTCCGTCATATATTATTCACATATTATCCAACACAAAACTCACGTCCGGTTTCTACATTCTTAATTAACGCATTACCATTAAAGGACGGTATATCATGACGTTATTTAAAATAATATTACATTTCATTGTGCTTACTTCTGAATTATTTTACGTCGTTTCAATGTTACTTCCGGTTCTTTCCTGAACATTTCCGTGTAAACATTATCTTTACCCTCATGAGAGACTGTCGCTCTTGTATTGAACACTAGCTGGTGCCCACGACTTAGTCTATGCAAATATTCACACAATATTTTTATAAATTATTGTATATGTTCAGGAAAGAACCGAAAGTCTGGTTCTTTCCTGAACATTTCCATGTAAACATTATCTTTACCATTATGGGAGACTGTTGTTCCATTATAAAATAACAGTTGGTGCCCGCGACTTCGTCTATGCAAATATTCTCATAATATATTTATAAATTTTTGTATGTGGTCTTCTGATGTATAAGCTATATTATTGTAAAGTTTCATCAAAAAACATTCAGTAGTTTTTAAAATAAAGAGTAACAAACATCCAACCATACACATAAAAAAATTAGAAAGAGGTAGTGCCATGCTGCATAGGGGGAGATAGTGCATGCATGGTGCATGACACTACATCCTCGTATGGAAAGGATTTGGACCGGTACGACGGGGGAGGTAGATCAAGCTCACGCGATACCGCCGTAAAGTGACACCCACGGTGTCGCATTTCGTGCAGTTCGTGAGTAGCCGGCTGCCCATTAGAGGGAGGTGAAAAGGAGGGCGACGCATCGGCATAATTATGCTGATGTTTATGGGCGTTGGTAGTCGTTGAAAGCCTCTAATTGGTCGTTTGTCCGACTATACTATAAAAAAATACTTACAAAATTTAACGTTTACAATTTCACATTTACAATATTAGTAGGATAAGTCCAAATCATTGATTTTTTTCCAAGTATTTTAATACTCATGAGCCCACTATAGGTACTACTTTTGTAAAATATTGTGCGATGGTCATTGCAGCCAAATTGCCGACTGAGCCCTTATTACATAAGGAATCTTCCTGCAAAGATTTGGTGAAGTGTTTTGATATTTACACTTACTTTGTAGTAACACACAACAAATACATGTATTCAGGCCAGATACCTCCTGGCGTGAATACTTTGTAGTAACACACAACAAATACATGTATTCAGGCCAGATACCTCCTGGCGTGAATATTGTAGTCGATATTTTTGTTATGTACGTTATATATAAAGTGGCGAGTTGACAAGAATATATGCAGGAACTGATGATATATTATATAATATCTGCAGACTTGATCGCACTACGTGAGGCTAAGTAACACTTGGACTTGATTTAGAGACCATAAAACGGAAATATATCTTATATTTATAAATTTAAGAAATTTTATTTACGGTGTTATATAGATAAACACCCAGATAACCTTGGAAGGATCCGAACTCGCGCCCTATGCTGCAACGTGGACGGCTTACCTAAGCTGTGGTATCACTGCGCTAGCCAGTCGTCATGATGGGTCTGTACCTCCATGGACTTTCCTCTTGGTAGAAATGACCAGTCAATTGGGCGATGAATCGTCAGACAAAACACAACTCCTGTGCAATGGAATTGGGCCGGCACGACCGGTGACGTACCTCTCGCTCATATAATACCGCCGCAAAGTGACATCTTCAGTGTCGCGTTTCGTGAGGTTTGTGAGCAGCCGGTGGCCCATTGGTGGTGGGGGGGGGGCGAAGGAGGACAACGCATTGGCTTAGTAATTATGTGAATGTGTGTCGATAGTCGTAGAAAGGCTCCGATTCCTTGTTTGCCCCCTCTATTATATAAAAAAATGTATTACTGAAACAGAATTAAAAGAAAATACGATTTTAACGTAAAATAATCCATCGACTAATTTACTGTTATTTGCACTATCCCGAGACGGACTACTTGAGTAAAACTTTCATGCAAATTCTAATTTATATAAACAACCGTTATGTCCATAGGAGCTATTTCAGTAGAGAAAAAAGTGAAGAATAAACAAAACAGACCACGTGAAAAAGTTGATCCAGCAAGGTGGAGGTCGCGCGGTATCCTATATAACGAGATCTCGCTACTGAAGCGCCGACAGATACAATTGTTCGCCGCCAACACCTCAACAAGCGCAGTACGTAAAGAAAAATGGTGCACTAATTAATATCATTGAACCACCCCTGCCAATGAGCAAGGTCGTATTGCGAAATCTCGATCGCGTGTAGTTTTTCACTTGCGAGCCACGTGATTGTATGTGCGCGTTATAGTGCGGCAACTGTACCACCACCGTACGTTTCATTTGCAGACCGGCTGTTTTCCCAGCTGTTGCGACTCAGTATCGGACGCAGCCAAACGGTCAACGCAGTGCGCTTGCGTCTCGACGGAGTACTGTGACAGTGCAAACAATCCTGTTACATCCATCATGAATAAATATCTCTCAATCGTAAGTGAAATTTTTATCTACACATCATTTTTCACATTCAAAGCTTAGTCGACACTGGCAAGCTATAATAAACAAGCGTCTAATAGATCAAGTTCAATAAAGCTAAAATATACTTACACAGTTAACTTCTTAATGATATAATTCATGTATGTAATGTTTATGACAACCTTATTTTGAAAATTATGCCAATTAGAAAAGTATAAAGGAAAAAAATTAAGACTAAAACGTTTCAAAAACGGTTGTGTAATATTATTACATGAAGATGTAACGATGATTTACAAATAAAGTTTCGCACAATCATTCTTAGCTTTCTATTTAATTTTTATGACATGAATGTGACGTTGGTCCATCATAAAAGAGATTCATTATAAAAGAGGTTCCAAGATATCACGTAAGACTTGATTTTTATTCACAGCTCGCGTTAACCAATGGTATATCTAATCCATTGCAGTTACGTTCTAAAGATACAAGTCCTTTCTTTTATGTTATATTGACCTTGAATGCGATCAATTGTAACATACTTAATCTAAAAGTAATTTGTATTGTTTCGTTATGGTAGCACCATAAATAAACTATACTAATATACTATTATTATAGAAACAAGAAATATTCGCTCCATACCAGTTAATCTTTTGTAAAGATAAGTGTTACACCCTGTTTAAAGTACTTAATGAACAAATACTTGTAGTGTTTTTCATCCAAGTGCCTTTTTCCATAGATTTATTCCATGTTAAATAGTACAGTACATTTGAAACATTTTTAATACCAGCTATATATTATTTATTTTATTTTTATTAAATCATAATTATAAAAAAAGTACCTTCACGCATATTATGTCCGTAGAGGAAGGCCGAGGTGTGCTTTTCACATACTTATAAATATATATAATTCAAATATATTAAATGTGGCTAATTTAATTTCATAGCGTTTTATTATAAATTTAACAAATAAAAAATATGCAAAATTAGCTTATGGATACTTGGCTTAGTTTCGTCACATTAATGTTCTATATATTGTGATTTGGGAGAAGAAGCGTTTTCATAAGATACAAGGTACGTTATTGCTTATGTAAATGTTGTCTTATAATCTTCCAGATGTGTTTTACAGAAATCAGATAGTATGTTTACCATAAACTAGACTTTTGGCTATGTAAGCTAGATAGTCTCAAGTTAACATGGTCGTAAAAATATATTTACAAGGATACCAATATAATTTAGGCCACCATATATTTACGATTGACGAAGACGGTTGCTGTCCATAGAAAACTGACGGAGGTGTTTCTAACGATGTTACACCATGCACGTTTTCGGTGAAAATTTCCTACTAACCGAATCCCTTCTACAATTACTGTGTCAGTTTGACCATAAACCGATTAGTGGGGGTTTATAGCCCTTGGCGCTATTAAATTGTAAATTAAGCATACTCATATAGCATGAATATTGCCATGGTAAGCACTTAAACAATGCTTTAAACGGGCACGTTATGTCGGGCCTTCTTGCTTATATTACGCGTGAACAAAAAACGTCGTATGATCTACGGAGTATATTTGACCATGTCAAGGCTCCACTGAGGCCTTAGAGACTAATAATAATGATGTTAGTGACCTACTATATGGAAATTATAGACACGTTCAATGAACAGTATTATGACTACGAATATTGAGGTCATCTTCCATACAATCGCCATATAAAGTAGGCGACATTGTGTAGTTTTGTAGAAATATGTTTATAGGACCTTATTGTTTCAAACATTAACTGATAAATTAATTAACATAATAAACAAGATAACAGTCACGTTATTAATAATAATTTTATATGGAACTGGCTGTGCTCCAGGATTTCAACCGCGTAAAAGCCCAAGAAAATAATTATTGGAGATAAAATAATTATTAAGTTATTCCAGATTGTAACCATATGGAATAAGATTATTGTGTCATATGTATGTGTATCTACTTATATAATATACATACATCTATGACATATTGAGCTTCTATTGTTTATATAAGTAATTGTGAATATAAATCTCTTTAACAAAATTAAATATTATAGAATAAGGAATACATTGATTCCAGTTAGCTTACTTTAATAAGTTTTGTGACATTGTTTTTTGCCTGTAAGCAGCAAAAATATTAACCATAGCTGCTGCACAGTTCATTTCCTGGTTTAGAGAGTATGATGTTTCGTTATTTGCACAAATTCAATGAAACGAATTTCTTAACGCGTCGCAATTTTACAGTATTGGTGGGAATCGCCATAAGGCCATGTGTGAGATAGTTTCGGAATAAGCATTTTCCATATTTCCATAAAAGTAAATTTAATCTGCCAATTGAAATATAAAGGAGTGTTATACTCGCAAATAGATCAGTTAAACAACAGTCTTCTAACAATGTAACTAATTAGTAATGGCTAATTTAATTTTACAATGGCTTGTGAAATATTTATTTTCTTTAAAGTAGCAGAGCGGTACGGAACCTAGTTGATGCTTATAGGATATATATAGGTTTTCTACAATGAACACCGGACGTCCGAAGCTATTCACCAATTCAAGGCCACTCGATGCTCTAAAAAATTAACGAAAGTATAGCTAGAAAACTCTTCGATCTGTCTGAGGATTATAAAAAACTTTTTGTCTATACACGCCATGTTACGTTCCCGTATATAAATTATGCGTACAATTGTAGTTTTTTTACGTTACCAACTTATTTTAATTAAGTACGGATATTTCATTTGGAGCAGGTCCAATTACACCTATTTTTTAAATGCGAAAATTTATTCACGTTTCAGGGCCACTGAATCGTCTACTTTCATGACTTCCCGATCCATACTTAGCGTAGTGCTTTATGTTTCAGGGAGTTAAGACTTTGGTATGGGTCCGGGTGGGGTGTGACCGTTGTTCATTGCTCGTGATGCAGACCTATTCACTGAAATGGCAGGGTGCTATCACCCACTCATAAAAGATACTAGCCAGGTTGGCAACACCCACAAACGACGGATCTGATTATAAGTGGTGTTACTAATTACTATAATATATTCCCAAGGTCATTTATTATTGTCATTTAATTTAGTCGCCTAAGCGATAATTTTAACGCGCGTATTACAAAATTCTTCCTGTCCTATAATTGTGCATAATTAATATATGTATCGAGTATAAGTAAAATTTTAAGGCTGTTATCTGTCTGCTCGTGACCATGTGAGCGGCCTTCACGTTTGTACGGTTCAACAACCTAACATTACTTGTAATCACATCCCGATAATGTGAGGTTTTAGAGTCACGTCCTTATCATTAGCAAAGTGCAAAAAGTTAAGCTTCTGGAAACCTTTTGTAGAAATGCTTTTTGTATTGTCACTTTTTGTACACTTTTTCGCAGAATAACACTAAAAACGTTGTCTAATAGACGATGAAATCGAGATAATCGTCTTATAATCGTTTTTTTTTTCGGACAAGTCTGTAATAAAGTAGCATAATTATGTATGTTATCGATAAAAAATTACAACCTGGACAAACCATTTTTTTGCATCGTTAAAGTTAATGTATCGACAGAATGACACATTAAATAATAACTTAAGGTCTCATATCCTCTACGAATAATATCTAATGTTACACGAAAAAGCAATTTAAGTGAAGAGCATTCAATAAATGTTCGTGCAGCAGCCAGCTGTGGCTGGACGTGTAACACGATCTAGTTACTATATCGATATTGTTGACAAGTATCCACTCCAGTGCGTTTAGAACTTAGAATGTATGACGGGAGTTAGATGGCGAATTAGTGATGTTATTTCAAAATTATATATAATCGATATTATATAATATTTTATTTTGAGTTTAAAGAAGTCACTCGTGACGATCAGACAATTCTATCAAATTTTATTTTAAAGGAAAAGAAATTAAATCTTAGAGTGATCGAAACGTTGAGAAAATGTTCAATTGTTGCAAATTAAATCTTGCATCGAAAGCGTTATAACACGTTAACATTATATAAAACAGACAATCGTATAATTTTCATATTTCAAAAATTACATATTTTTACATTCGAAATACGATTCGTTTCTTGTATATTAATTTTTCTACAGTCTATGATCTCTATAGAGTTAATAGATTTCCAATCCTTATAGGCAGGGAATAAAAAACTCATGTTTGGAAGCCCCGTAATATTAAATAATTTCTCATTTTTTTTGCTTATTCACGACCTATATTAATAGATTACTAATGAAATAAAAATATTTTAGATCCTGCGTGAAACTCAATACTGAGTTGTGTAACATCGAAAGCACATTCGTAATGTATTAAAAATTGTTGTCGCATTTGTAGAAAGCGCACTTCATAACATTAACGATATGTCAGCTTTATGACTTGTTCCAATTTGTTCGGATATTAACTTGTTTACTAGTTTATAAGAGTAAGGAGGGCTTTATTTTTTGTAGGGCATAGATTCATAAAATGGGGTCTACACACCTGAGAGGTCTGTGAAATGTGTATCAAAGCCCTCAGAACGAGCTCGTACATCTACGATTCCTGAATCGGTAGACCACACGTACTCTACTGAACTAAAATGTTCTTAGACAGGGTTCTGTATGATTGTTTAAATTTTGAAAGTGTTCCGGGACCGTAATAAGTTTAAAATCTTGTTAGAAGTGGATTTAAGTCCATTTTAGATTAACATTAAACATTTTTCTTCTCAAATTACTCTCAAGACATAACTGTTGTTAATTTGTACTAATTAAAATAAGTCTATAGACAGGTTGATGCTTCGATAATAATAATAATAATGGCTTTACTTTCATAGCACCAACCTACATGTTGGTGTTAGAAAGTGTGTAATTAGTATAAATAATATATTTTATAATTACTCTGTGTCATCCGGGCTTTAACCCCATTAGATTATGAGTTTTACAATACGAATAACTAAAAACGTTTCTTTGCACTTCCATCTTTATATAATTCTTTATTTTGTGGGAAATATAGAAACACAACCGTTGTTTATGTATAGAAAATTAAATTATTCCATAATTTTTGACTTTTTGTTTAGCATGCAGTTATTTTACTTGAGAAATATTTTCAGATCCGTCCAGCTGATTATCTAATTTTAGAGTAGATTCTGTTGTAAGAGAATGCTAGCTTATTATTGTATATTAATTATGTAGCAGGAGGTTGGCAATAATAGTGACAAGTAGAGGTTATCCAATTGTTTACTCGACCTTTCGATTAAAACTTTTGTCTAGGACAGAATTCTGGGTCTCGATTTCTTCGAAAAACCTAAGTATAAGAGTCTTATTATATTCGTAGATATGGTATGTCGTAGAGGAGTGAGGGAATGGAGAGTGCTTTTTTGTGACAGGCCTAACCCAGCACTCGTTCCCATTACTGCTACTTCTGTGTCGCCAGGATCGGCAGATGCAACTACAATAAACCATTGATACGAGTATATCACAGCGAGTCCGAAGGGAAGATAAAATTGTGCAGAACTGCAACAAATTAAGCCAGAACAATATACGAGAAATAATACAGAGTGCAAGTATGCGCATACTTGCACTTGGTACTTGCGCCTTATAATGTCCTTTGCAGCTGGTCTGTCTCGATAAAAAATGACCGCTGTAACCAAAATTCTACTAGGAAATTATGTGCAGTTTTACATAATTATTCAACCATTTGATATTATTTGCAGTCTTTATAATCAAAGTGGCAACTCACCATAATGGTGAATATTTAGCTTAGTCTCACAACTAATGAATTTGAATTTGTAAAACACCTCGCCGCATCAAAACCGCCACAGAATATACATAAATAACATATTTATTTAATAGCCCATATTAGGCCTCCGTATTAAACCTACAATTAAAATTATGTTTGACAAATGACTACACGAATTATATTAAACAGCTATCCTTATCTTATATTGACAGGTAGTAGATTAATATCGTGAGTCCAAAAGCGATTGTGACAAAACTATGAATAGCTCCTAACAGTGCGAATAGGCGACGTTCACCACAAAAGTGCCTTTCAAATTGTGAATAGTCATTTTTTTCCATTGTCCAATCGCCACACTTCCTTTTCTTAATTCTTGTAGCCGACCTCCCTCGTATAGAAGTCAAGGAGACAGTAAATATGCATTGGTCATATCGTTTAATTGAACATTGGAACCTTGTCATTGTAAGAGCGTACATTGTTACCCTAGAGCCTGGCTCTAGAGTGTTTTGTTTACCAAACTATGAAACTAACATTGCATCATGGCGCTCTATGTCAAGTTCATCGAATTAAATTTGGAATTTGTTGAGTTGTACGTGATTTAACGGATTTCGATCTTATCATAAGAAAGATAGGATCTAAAATCGGTAAGTCGATTGTTTAGGTACGTACGTGCAGGGAAGTCGACAAGGACCAAGAAAGATAAGCACATTCATGACAATTAATGTCTTTGGTGGAATTTATAGTATTATTAAAAACATGCTAACTAGTTAAAAAAAAAACTATTGGCTCAGTGACGAGCGCGTTACTGCAGGGGTCGCGACTTTGGATCCCGCCTAGGTCATCGATGTTTCTCTATGTATTATATGTATTTGTATAATAAAAATCCTAAATGTGAAAAAATATTTAAATTTATGAAAAATATTAAATATATTTTCCGTTGTCTAGTACCAAGTACTGAGAGTACTTGTCACAGGAGAGAGCACACTAGGAGAGTACAGTGCTAGGGTAACGTCAACTGGTTAGTTCACATATTATCATTGAGAAAAAAAAACAAGTGAGAGAGAATCTTATTCCAAAGCTGTTCCAGAGTTTATTATGCATTCTTAACTCAGTTCTCGGCAGTGAATTATAATTTGTTTGTGACGTATCGACAATCTCATTTCCAGAATACGTTGTAGAATGTAGAGTGGCAGTTACGTTCTACAACGGTGTACATGCATATAATTCTCAAGTCAAATAATTTCTAATTCGTATAAAAATAAATACATTCTTACCAACTGAGACCCATGAAATGGAATTGTTCATGGTATGATAAAATTATTGCCCGTTAGAGTTTGAGCTTGTACTAAATTGAGCACTAGAAATATTATCGGGCGTTACTATGCAAATTAGACTTAAGCTTAACAAAATATCACGAGTCCAAACTAATTTCATGTGAAAAGTGTAAACTAAACGCTTGGTTATTTAATTACATGCAAATACATGAAGTTCTTATTGTTGTTGTGTATTTTATTGTCCACGAATCAATGTTGCCACTATGACTGAGTAAAATGTTGGGCTAAAATGTTTCTAAGGAGATGTGTAAAAATATTAGTTACCCTTTTTATTTGTATCATAAATGAGTGGGTATTAGGCCATCCAAGCCTGTTAACTTTAACATGATTATGCGTTGCCTGCCTTCACCCTATCCTCTCCAATGGGCCACCGGATAAGTTGCGAAAAACGCGCCATAATAGCCACCACCTTATGTCAGTTTTTTTTTTATAGAATAGGGGGGCAAACGATCGGAGCCTTTTTACGACTACCGACGGCCGTGAACATCCACATAGTTACTATGCCGATGTGTTGCGCTCTTTTCGCCCCCAATAGGCCACCGAATACTTACAAACCCGCGAAACGCGACTCTGAAGAAGTCTTTTTTCACAGGTATGTGGTTGAGAGGTACCTCCCCGGTCGTACATGGCCAGTTCCGTTGCAATGCCGCGACGGCACTACCTCGTACAATGCAGTACACAGATATTACTTGATACAATCAAACTCGGTCAGAGATTCATGATTCGAAATTTCGAAAACAGGACTCTCTGCATTTCACTTACCGTATTACCTATTCCGAGATCATTATTGTCATTTGATCATGTTATTTTTACTTGAATGACATTTAAAATGATCTATGCAGTTGCACTGTGTGCAGTCAGCTTAGTATTCAGACGACTTGGAAAGACAGCAAGGCTGTATCACTTAGAATAAATAAAGTTACAAGGTGGAACCGCTTATTATCTATGTGAATATTGTTGCGTTCAGAAAATCTGTCCTCAACGCATAATATTAAACTTATATAATCGATTAAATACAAAGTAAGACTATAGATGTCTCTGTTGGCCCGGCCTCTCCATGACAAGGTGTGGACTATGCGAGCTTCCTTCAGATTAGTAGCAGGCCAGGCCTGGGAATCGGGGCTTCAAGTGAGCTTGCTCGAAACTTTAGTCGAAATTTATCAATAATAGAATAGCGACAACCTACAACTAGCGTATCGACTTTCACCACTTGGTGATAGCCGAGACAAACTTAAAAAAGTACTTTGTAGCAATACCTTAATTCGTTATTATATACACATTTATTCGATAAAAAAGACTGAAAAAATTTGAACTCTTGATATAGAAAATGATTATAAAATAACCAGTAAATATCACGGAAGAAGGAAGTTCACAGGTGGGACCGGTTTGCAGACACATATATCTTATGAATGCGTGTGTATGCGCACGCGCCGGCCAGACATTCATGAGTACACACTCGTAGACGCGCGACAAGCTAACATTGCAATCAACCATAAAAAATAATCTGGTATGAATAAACTTTTATTGAGTGTTAAATATACACCTCCTCTGCTACACCAATAAATATACACCTCCTCTGCTACACCAATTATAGACATCTAATAGTGTCAAATGAAATACATTTGTTAAAAAAATAAAAATAAAAACAGATTGGCAAGACGTGTTACAAAGTCAATGATAAAATCATTGACATACACTAAAATAAAACTACTTTTACGGATTTTATCGCGGTTTATTAAATTATTTGTGTAGCCCGACGTTTCAGAAGCTTTACAGCAACCATGGTCACGGGTGGTGGTACATAAACAATTTAATAAACAGCGATAAAATCCGTAAAAATAGTTTTATTGTAATAAATAACATTCACGTGAACTTAAGACATCAATATACTAAAATTTTGTGATATTCTCATGACTACTTACAACTATATCCATATAGAAGCTGAGCTTTTCATCTTAGGCTAATATCATATAAAGTGATAATATACTTATCGTAACTTCACTATCAATCAGAGAAGTGTTCATTCCATTTCTTGAATCTGAATTGACTCATTATTTTTGAGCTACAGGGTATATTTTTTATACATGGGTACCAGAGTTGAAACCCTAATAAATTATACATGTTATTGTGAATAGTTGTATGAATGGCATATAACAGATCTAATACTATTGTATGTGACATTACATTAGACATAAATACAGTTAGATGTTATTAGGCGTCAGCACTTCTGTATATCTCAGTACGATTTTCTTAATTAATGTTCTTTTATTCTTTTTTCCCATCTTATCTATACAAATATATAGAAGTGTTCAGATTGTAATCCAAGGTTTAGAGAACAACTGGCGTTTATCAATTAAATATGGACTAAACACTGTTTGTGTTAATTCCCACGTCAATTTTAAGACTGTGATAGTTTGTGTCGTGTTATCTCAGTTATTTTGTATAGACGTATATTACAAGGCTAATCTTTACAAGAACTGACTATATTATTATACATATAAAAAATTAATTACAATAAATATAGTTTATAATGCGCGAATTTTACAAGATGACGTTGATTGTCATTCTCCTTAATAAGGCACGATGATGAAAATTTTACGATCAAAACTATTACTAAAATTTTAGCCTGTATATGTATGTGTAGATATCAACTAAACTTAAAACTAGTAGATGCCCAAAACCTGAATATATGAACTATAGTTATTTTTGGAAGCTTTGGTTTTAGTGAAATTAAAGCTTAAAGTCTGTCGGGATAGATACAAACGTTGTTTGGTCATAAATTGAATGCAGAAATTATTTACAACTAGTTAGTTGTCAATACTTTCTGCATCTAAACCATGATTTATTTTTAATATTTTCTTCACACCTTTGATTACATTATCGTAGTTTTAATAATGATATAGATCATTTTAGAAAATGTTAGATAGCCTATGTTCATAAGAGATAACGTAGAATTCTAATGATAACAGATATTTTCAAATAATTACAACAGTTTCGACGCCTATTCAGTATAAATAAAACGTAAAAATAATAAAATGTTACCTTTTTATAATATTAGTATAAATATATAAAGTTCTAGCAGTTATGTAAGTAGAGTCTGTGAGATATAAGTCTGTCGCGCGTCTGTAGACCACGTACAAATATATAGGCTAGTCTTACACGTAGCCAGTTAGCTATCCATTCATAGCGAATACCATAAACGATGTTTGTTGTGTAACATATTAAGATAATCTCACTAACACAAGAGTGTTTTTTTAAGAATGAATTTATTTTTCCTTTCAAATTGATTGTTTTGTACTTTACCTCAAAAGTGAAATCGTACTTTTATTTCGTTGGGTAAATACTCATTACTTAGAACACTTATTACGTAAATACTTTACGATCGAAAAATCATGTTGAGATTATGTTCCATTGCAATATAGAATGGTAGCGCTTATGGGTTTGATTTTTACTGATATTCAGTTTAATGAACCAAATGATAATTGTGTCGTTTCCGTCCTGATAGATTTAGCAGAATCAAAAATTCTCTTAAATACTGCGATTTCTAACTTTTAGTTGGATATGGGAAAATGACTCACGAATCACCGTCGCGATAATCCGTCTTTATTGATCCACTTCTGAACATAAGCGTAAATCAATTATGACGTGACTGCCGAGATTTATTTAACTTGCACCCATTTTGGTGCCACTACTACGTATTATCTAACCTCTAACTAGACTATATTTTGATTGTATTGATGTTATTTGTGAAAAAAGTCTTATCATGGCCAGAAAATTTCAATCAACATAAGCGGATCTCGTTTTCTGAATGCTCTCGGTTGGTTTGACAGCAAAATATTCGCGCAATCTATATAGTATACAGTGTGATCTATTATCTATTACAATAACATGAAGCTGAAAGTTTGTTTGAACGCGCTAATCTCAGGACCTATAGCAATAGTACATTTGTCGAGGCTGTAAGCTGTATTATATGACGCTAAGACTAATAGGACCTGAGTTAAGCGGGGCGATAATAGTGTTGGATCCGTTATCGACGTGACCACCCCTCGATGCCTGCGAAGAGGGGACTGCAAGAATATGCAAGTGGGGGCTGTGACTGCCCGGACAATTGGATCACGTTTTTTAACGTGTACTAATTTCTTCGGATATTATCTCAGCAGATAGAGCCTATATAATCCGTAGCTGTTTCTTCACGTTGGTGTGTAAGAGAGTGGGAGCTTTACAAGTCGTGTTCCAACACAATGTCACTTCTTATACCGTCACACAATTATTAATTAAATACAAATAATTATTTTTTGCGCGACTGCAAAACTAGGGGTCACAATTTGGCCTTCTTGTTGAAGGCCATTCAATACTTACGAATTTTATAATTGATTATAACGAGAACTAAATTACTTGGCTTGTGTAATGTTTGATATAGTTGTAAATATGTAGGGTGCGGCATAGCGGACGTTAGCTGGAAACAAAGTGATACGGCTAATGGTACTTCGGCTAACCTTCGTAATGTAGGTGACAACGTTGGCTAATCAGTTCAACTACGATGCCGTTAGTGATAGTCAGGCACGACTACATGTTTCAATTTGCTTCTTTGTTGTTATTACAAGGCAGTCATTTGATAGTTATATTAATAGACTGTTGCATAGTTATTAATATGACGATTGGAGGGGAGGAGGAAAGGAAGCAACGCATCTGCAGGATAAATAAAGCGTATTTTTCACATTTTTTATAAGGGGGCGAATGAACAACCGAAGCCTTTTGGTGATTACCGACGCCCGTGGACATTCGCATGATTGTTACGCAGATGCGTTGCCCTGCTATCATCCACCCAATGGGCCACCGTCTGAGTAGCCGGTGGCCCATTTGAGAGTAGAAACCGTAGCGTATGTCTATGGATGTCGGTACTCGTCAAAAGGATCCTATTTCTAGTTTGCCCCCTATGTAAAAGGTATTTATAACATATTCAATCATGTATGCCCATGGACATTCGGATGATTTTACGGGGATACGTTGCCCTCCTATCACCTTGGGCCACCGCTTATGCAATACTTATACATAAGACAAATACTATGTGAAATATGCTAGTGGACGCAAGCGAGTGGTGAGCCTGCGGTCAGAGATCATTGAATCACCCTGTAGGCCTTCGACTGGCTTAACGATTATCACAATTGAGAGATAACAGGACCAAAGCTGGGATTAAAACCCACTAAAAGTGTTGCTTAACCAAGTTGCTTGAATATTGTTGAGTAGCCGAGATACATCGCGAGCGCTTCAATTAAATATAATCGATTAGATAATCTGATTCCGTCTTTGTGAGGTTCATACCGTACCTAAACATTTTTGCGCCCCGCGTATGTCCATTCTTTAATCCAAGTTTTCAACCCCAATTTCCCCGCCTCAAAGAGAAACTAGGTCATATCTGTATGCCAAATTTTTGCTTTATTGGTCCAACATATTAGTTACGAGTAGATTTTAGTAGGAGGTGTTGCCCTGCTGAATTGTAGCGGAATTGGACCGGCGCGACTGGGGAGGTACCGGCATATAGTGATATCTCCTTCGTCGCGTTTCGTGAGGTTTGTGAGTATCCGGTGGCTTACAGGAGGTGAAAAGGGAAAGAGGGTAAATCACTTATTGAATTAGAACATGTTACGTTACGCATAGGGATTGTCCGTTTCTTCTTTCATAGATTAGCATATGCTAGTATAAATTAGGCTTAATTTTATTGTTCAATTAAGGACTGCAGCACAGCGTGTGGTGTGTCTTAAAAGGTATTGCTTAATTTACTCACTTTGCATAATGATCACAATTGATGTTCGATCGCATATCGAATACTTATTACCTCTTGGGCAATGTTTACTGCAAGGTAAGCAATTCCTTAACTATAGCTCTTTTATAACTATGCCTCAGTACTGCCGCGGCTACTAAGCGTGTAGATAAAAACATAAATCTATAATCACATTTGAAAAATAAAATGTTATCCGAATAATATCCGAAGATACGTTTCATAAAAAAAAAGATAATTTATTTGCTTTACATTTCTATCAAATATAATAATCTTTTCTGCTTTTTCATAATGTTGGCGGCGCTAATGCCCTCGCACCCACAATTCGTTAGATCTAATCTTTTTTGCAACAGTTTATTTACTTAACAGACAACAGACAACCCACAGTCGAAACTACTATACCTTGAAACTAGAAATTTGGTACAGAGGTTCTCTTTTGATATAATTGAGCCCTAAGGGAGGAAGGAAATTATAAAGGGGGGTGAAGTTTGTAATACGGATTTACCATGCTATTTTTATGTTTTTAGAGAATCACCCTAGAAGTAAATAATCTCAATACCTTCTTGTGACTATAGTTTGTTGGATCTGTAACAAATAGGACTAGTAAGTAATTTTGCATATTGACATGAGGACATGAATTAGGGCCATGTAGTGATGATATCTTCACGCCAGTTCCCTCATGGCCTAACCCTTGTTACCCTGTTGTTAGGCAGGAGGAAGAAGGTCACCGTCTTCCAAACTCGTCAAATATATTCTTCTTCTTTTTTTTTCTATTGATTGTTGATTCTCTATTGAGTCTTTGTTCTCTACTAGTCAGTAGTGCATGAAGTATCTCCTCCTATGCATCGGAATTGGGCCGGCACGATCGGAGAGGTACCTCTCGCTCACATAATACCATCGTAAAGTGATATCTTCAGTGTCGCGTTTCCTGACGTTTGTAGGTAGCCGGTGGCTTATTGGGGGGGGGGGGCGAAAGGAGGGCAACTGATCGCCATAGTGATCATGTGGATCGAGCGTCGGTAGTCGTAAAAAAGGCTCCGATTGCTCGTATTCTATAAAAAAGATTTGAAAAAATAAATATTGCACGAACATTAGATGTAATGATTCAGTACTAGTAGCATGCCCTTCTCATAAGAGCTAATTATCTAGTTTATACATTATGCATATGTAAGTGTGTGACTTTTAACTCATCAAGAATTCAAAAATACGTGGTTATATTACACGATATTTAAAAATTGACTATAACGTTATATTGTGTTACTGATTAGCTATAATGATTATGTGCTAATTCTATTTTATTTATAAATAGCAGTAGCTATCAAGAACGGGGGCCATGAAAAATGGCAAAACATTCCTCAGGTCTTCTTCCGTAGCTCAAAATAGCATGAAAATCCATACAGTAGATATTGAGAAAATCGATCGAGTATTTTGTAGTTTTCTAACGGGTTTTAACGCGATACTTAAAATACTTATTACAAGGTACTGGCAAAGTTTTTGTGACTACCTTGCTCGACGTTTCGACCGGGTTATACCAGCCGTGGTCACGAGCCGACTTAGACACGGCACCGTAAAAACGACTTAAAGATATGCGCGTAAGGTTCACATCGCAAAAAAAAAAATCTACAATCACGAATGCTTTAGAATGACAGTTCAGTATGAAAAAGTGTATCTTGTAGTTTTACAGCATAGAAAGGTCCCAGTTTTATAAAACTGCCTCAATAAATGATTTCAGATTGTAATTAATTCGAAGATAATAAGACGGCTAGCCGTCTACTAATACTAGTATTAGAATGTCCTTACTCTCTTATTCAGGCCGTGCTGCTTTTCTCGTATGCTATTGTATCATTTCTTCACTGTTTCACAACCACGTGTCCACTTACAGTCCATTGGGCGTTTTGTAGGCGTTGTTATATTTTGTTCTACAAATAATTGTAATAAATTACTATCGCGTTGCGGAAAGCGGCGTATTTTAAACAGCTTCGCAATATCTCGAAAGGTATAAAATAAGCTGATTTTACTTCAACATTGTAGGTTTCGATAGGCACCATAGAGAATTTAGCATATCTTGGAAGTCAAATCACAGTGTTTTATAAACATTTATATACACATAATGTTAACATACCATTAGAAAAACTTGTAAGTAATGTACTCACATATTTCTTAATAATCATTGTCCCATAAGAAGATCTCGTTGTTTTATACTAGTATCCTAATTAGATATTTTACAATATAACCTTTTTCTGTGCTGCAGTATTAATTTTTAATATTTATTTATATCCCTCCTTTCCTCCTCCCATTCAATGTGCAACCGGATACCCACAGAACACTCGAAGCGTGAATGTACATCTGTCACTTCACCGCAGTATCATGTGCGAGAGGAGCTTTGGTGTGTGCAGCGAGAGATGTGGTACCCCGGCTGTGCCGGCTGGATTCGGCTACAATGTATGATACATTGCTGCTGAATTGGGCCGGGACACTAACTCTCGTATAATTATAATTATTCCAGTTTCTGCTACGATAATAATTACATAGGGAGTTGCGTGCTTGACAATCCGTATGAACACATTTGTAATATTTCCCGTCCTTGTAAAACATTCATTTCGCGAACCTAACCATAAAATTGCAATAATTATAAAAGGGTACCATATTAGGGAATACTCGAGGTGTCAGCTCATTGTCGCAACAGAATGACCGCTGGTCTCAGCTCGTGTGGCGCGTGTGATCGGCGCTCTGCGGTTACACCGCAGGTTCCACTGCGACACGGTTACGTCATGGTACATTACACTAACTTCAAACATTTCACATAACAACATACATATAAAATGGTTAATTTTAAATATAAGTATGTTATCTATTGAAATAATGATATAAGTCAGTCCCTTGCTCCTCTACCTACAATACTTAAACTATTTGCTACTATTGCTCCTCAAACTTAGGAAGCCTTTGTTCTGTAGAGTAAGAATACTCTTTTGTATGACCGTGAAACTCCAAAAAAAAAAACCTGCGTTTTTTAAGTGTAAATATGAATAACAAATTTACGAGTGTAAACGCACTGCATATATTAAAGCAAATTAATGTTAATCGTGATGATTAATTAAAAAATCCTTCAACACACACGGTCATAACTTGACCAAACGAGTAAATCTTAGCTATAATTTTGACTTAAACGTATCTCAATCTTAATGTTATTATCTGTATGCTAAAGAGATGAGGACTTGTAACGTAAGCTCAACACATCGCACGTAGCTATCGCAGTTGTCCTTGAGAGGATTTCAAATGCAGTCCGCATTGCTCATGGAATTTATGCGAGACTTGTATTCTCTGAAGTTTATTAGTAAATACGTATTCTTTAATTATGAATCTAAATGGGCTGGGCATTGCGGTTATTATTCCGCACAGCAGCGGTTGAAAGCAAATCTGTCAATACATTAGTAGTTATCTTAATATCAGAAATGAAATATCAGAAATACTTCTACCTTTCCATTTTGTAAGTGTTATGTTTCCCATTTTAAATGTGCTATTTTAACATCACCGTAATCATTATTCGTCCATTCAGTGTTCAGCATAAAATTCGCGTAAAACAAAGAGAAGCCTTTTTGTACGTTATCTATAGTAAATCTAATTTCCGTATTTTTTATATATATCTTTTTGCTCTTTGTTTATACCTAGCAGTTAATCTTACACGCCATCTTCGTTTCTGCAATGCTTAATGAGCAATTACAAATAACTAATAGATGTTTATCTGCGAATTTAAACTGTTTCAAGGTCCCGAAGAAGCTATTAAGTTATATTTAGAGAAGTATTGCTTACTTTTTATAACTGTTCTCTTAATAAGGCTTTTGTTCAACTTCCTCGCTTTTTCAAAGTAAAAAGAACGCTAATTATTAAATTTTAATTACTACTTCCGTGACCCGTTGTTTAAAGTAAAGCATTTTTGTTGTTGAAATATTTTGCCATTTGTAAAACTTGCTAAAATAAATTTAATTTATAATATTTTGTAATTCTTTTGTTTATAAAATATGTTTCATCATCGTGTTAAATTTATTCATCAATGAATTTATTATTTGTTTACTAGATTCTACTGTATTATAAACGATATAGGTATTCAGGTCCGTACGCTAACTAAGTCTACATAAGCACGTTTATCTTTTAATTTTAATTGTCAAATTTAATTTTAATGAGTATAATTTTATAGATTAAACACGTGTAGAGTAGTTCTGAATAGTGGTGTGAATTCCTAAATGTGGAATTATAGCGGTTACGTTATGAATTTTGGTAGCCGACAATATTCCGCAGTCGGTATACGGATATTGTTGCAACCCGCAATAACAAGTGGTTGCCTTGTTCTAGTATTGCAAATCCATTCCTTTACAACTATCACCTTAATCGATTAATGTAAATAAGCCTTAAATAATTAATAAAAATATATTAATTGAAAGTGGATTTCGCATTGCGCATGTCGCGTAAACAGTATTCGATAATATTGTATATTTATAGATTTTTAGGTTTACTTCATAGTATTTATACACTTTTTTATTTATTCTTGTTTTCCACATAATTACTATGCCGATGCGTTGTTTTCCTTGCACCCCCCCCAATAGGTCATATCGACGATGATAATTATTTTTAGTGCTTAAAAATTTAAGACTTTACAAAAAATACAAAATTTACAAAAATATTTAGTAGTAGTCATCAGACTGTTGTTACTCGTTTTCACCATTATCCCATAAAAAGACACATTGACTCATGTCAAGGAGCCAAATATGTTTTTATGCTCTCATATGTTTGAAAACCGTCAGTGATGTCATGTTGATTATATCCGTATTATATATTATTAAGCAAATGATTTTATAGTTATATAAATAGTTATGTTTAGAATAATTCATGTTATAATTATATCATAACATTATTTCTTGTAGAGAAGGTTACAATCATTTATTTTTCAAAGTGATTGTGTGTGTGAGTGGCTAGTGATTGTGTGTGTGAGTGGCTAGTGATTGTGTGTGTGAGTGGTTCGAAGAAAAAAAATCATTACAGTCCTAAACGTACAACTAAAGGACACTTCATTTCTATGTAGAGAATTTCTAAATTCCACAGTTCATAATGGGGGTGGAACAATTTTCACTATCATTGTCAGTCGGTAATATTCATTATGCATTGAACGGTTCAACATCAATGGATGTAATATCGTTTGATCTGTAGCAGTTTAGGTTCGTTGTAATATCTCACTCGCATATCCAAGCGACGTTTATTGAAATATGGTCCAGGAAGTTGTGTTAAACTAGAACATTGATGAAACAACGGGCCCGAGCAGATAGATATCTATGTAACTGTAAATATGGGGCTTAAGAAATAAGCAATTACAACTTATCTTGTTTATAAATATTTAGACCAAGATAATGTATTATAATTGAGACTGAAATGCTTTAGTGAGTGCAGCTACCTATATTTCAATTGCGCCTTATCATTCGGCAATCGAACTGGCAGCCGATCGTGAGGTTATGGGTTCAAGACTTATTACAAGCTAGCATTTGTTTCATGAACTTAGACGATCGTATCTGTGACTCTTATTATTTACTACCCGAGCTCGCTTCTCTGTTATAATTTCATATTTTATTTCCTTGCTATGAGTCCTAGCGCGCTGTTAGTTTAGAACGCGGCCAGATAAACTAACACTCACGAATTTCATTTTAAAATACTTGAAAACCGCGAAACTCGATATTTCTATGCTATATTAAGTGACAAGGAGGTAGATAGAAAAAATGACTTGTAGTTCCAGAGGTGTGATTAAAAATCGAATAAACTATAAGCATTATTTAATAATTCCCTGAGATTTGGAAGGCTTGGAAATCACATATAGTATTACATATTATTTCCAAACCTTACAAACAATACTTGAATAAATTAAAAGAATGAATATTTGTGGATTTTATTCTTATAAATCACTATCTCCATCATATCTATATATAACTCAAGCAATTGAATTAAATGGAAAATTGTGTATTTTAGTTTTCATTAACGTAACTTTCGTAAGTTATCTTTGTGAACAAATAAAATATTACTCTGAATTTTTCCTGTCCCTCCACTTAAGAATACGTGAATCACGAGTACATCTGCATATCCAGTACATTTCAATAAACAATCATAAACTCAACAATAAAATTATCTACAAAATGTGCAAAACCGGTTTTCACTTCACCATCAGCAGCCGTGAACTTCAACTACATATTTATTGTAAAGGACATTTGAAATGAAACGATGACTAATGTAGCATAGAGTTCATGAGTGGGGCCTGGCAGTGTGGACCTTACTTGAGTTCACATATCAAGTTCAGTACTCGATTGGATACTAAACCTGTTGACTCGGTCACATGTGTATTTCAATGTTTATGTAATGTATCGTCATGCCAGTTTATTCAACCGTTCTCTTTATATGTGAACCTTTATAGTGGACAAGCTTACTATAATATTAATACCTATTATAAAACAAAGTCCCCAACAGCTATCCGTCTGTATGTAGTGTACTTTCTCAAAATATACAAAACGGATTCATGCGATTTTCACTAATGCATACAGCGGTCTTCAAGGAATTTTTTAGTGTATATTTTGTTATGTTTGGTCTAGCGAAGCCGATGGTGATAACTAGTATGCGATAACAATGAAAGTAGAATGATTGTCGATTTATGTCGGAATTTTAGACAGTTTTTTGTGCAACTTAAGATGATTACTAATGCGGTCATCCCGTTATCTCTTACTTGAGGAAGATGCTATTACTTTGGAGAATGGCATTTGCAACAGATTAATTCGCTGTTGCGAAACCGCAAATATAATGCAAACTTTTAGAATCCAAATTTATCAAGGTTTCTTTTATAGTTTAAGTAGACAAACGAACATTCGGAACATTCTAATGCAACGTTAGACATCCGCATACATATACATGTCTCCTTCCTTCCCTCCCTTACAAAGGGCCACCGGAAACTCACAAACTACACAACATAATATTATGGCTTCCACGTTGTAGCCGTATCTTGAGCGAGAGTTCTCCAGTCACGACGGCCAAGTTTTCTGTCGCTGCCCCGAATCAGTTTTTGTAGAAATATGTTTGAAACTCGATGTCTCTTGTTGCAGGTGCTAGTGCTGTGTTTGTGTGTGATGCTGACATCAGCACAATACGGATTAGGTCTCAACGGTGGCTACTTTGGATCAGACTTTAGCCTACAGTCTCTGTCAGGAGCTGTGAGAGATCCCAGAGCAAACAGAGGTACAACATACACAACAAATATTAGTTTATGGCGTTATTAGGCAAAAGATCAATATACGACTAACGATGCCCATTAACACTCGCAAAATCAACAAATTGAAGGGAGGTGAAAAGCAGTGAACGTCACGATGACCGATCTCCTGCTACTCGCATCCATCCCGGACTGGCTACTGCACGGAAATCGTCCATATATGTCCCTCAATATTATTAAAAAACATCAGATTTTACAAATGTTGCCCAAATTTTCACCACCCTGAGGTGGGATCAGCCCTGGTGTCCTGATGACTATCAGTTCCGTGACATCTCACGGCGGACTCTATGACAGTCGCGGTGATTTTAGTGGGCATGAGACGATCCACATACAATACCAGACCTCACACACAGAAAAGATTTTTTAACGACTAGACAATTAACTGCGGGTACGTACCGTCACTTTCGCTGGTTCTACGTATGAAATCGATGCTAATATTTTTGATCCTCATAAGATATTGTACGTAGTATTTTTAATCCTTTTGATGTAATTTATTAGGGAATATCTCAAACTTGTCTAGTGTTTAGGACACTTCAATCACAATTTCTAAAATATAACCTATCACATACTAGAACTAGTCAATGCAACCAGGGTTGTATATCAACTAAGGAAGTGTCCACTTCTAGAGCCAGTCTAATTGCCGGTAACAAGACAATGTACTCGTGTCATTGCAAAATTAAACATTGCACCAGAAAGCTCTTTCATCACTCGGCGTACGGCCATTATTAACTATTTTTATTGTTTAATTTAATTATCATTGTTTTGTTATGTTAATGTTGCAATAATGATTTGAGATATACATTAGACTAGCTGGCAGTTGCAATATAATGGAGTACAATTAATTGGACGAATATTGCCTGATAGAAACAGTAGTTACACAAGTAACATTAAAATTCACTTCGACACTATTTTCTTTTATTTTTTTTTTTATTTTTATTTATTACAGAATCAACAGCACTTGACATTGTTATAAAAGATAATAATCGCACTACAATACCCACTGCCAATGAAATATTCACATTTTTTAGAAACGCTGAAGTAAATTTAAGTATCGAGTACATAACGTTATACATAAACAAGGGGTTAGTCTTAACCTATACATACTTATTTTTGTAAAGTTTGCTCAGGGCGGTTTTCAACTACTTTTGTAGTATTCAATTAAGTTCATCCTTTTTGGTCGCTGCCGTTGAAAAGATGTCTATATGTATTG
>JAFELO010000146.1:243535-280623 GCA_017140195.1 Eumaeus atala
TGTATATATATATATATATATATATATATTTAGACTTTGATCGAGTCATAGTCCATGTCGTCCTCTTTCCCTCACCTCCGATGGAATGCCGGCTACTCACAATCCACATGAAACGCGACAGCATATCTGAGAAGTACCCCCGGATGTGCTTTCACATTTGCCCCGGCCCAATTCGGCTGCAATGCATGTTTCACTACCTGCTTCTGTTAACAAGTACGTAGAGCCGTCACGATCTCGCTGCGAGTCAATACGGCTACAATATAACATGGTATTACCTCTCACTAAACTAGTTGAGCATAATGAATTGTGTCTATAGGGTCTGAGAGTAATTTATGATATAAAACACTTCCAAACATAGACAAGGAAGACACCAAATGCATCTCTTTTTGGAATATTGAATTAGAGAAGAACCGAATCTCTCTCAACGACTGACAAATTCTTAATTCAAAATACTTTGACGACTTCCACGTATTTTTTAATCTGAGAATAAATCTTCTTAAGTGTTACGTTTAAGGCTACGCATATAATAAATGGTATCAAGATTGAAGGTATAAGTTTGAAAAGGCCATATTTGTTACCGTAATACAGCTATTAAATGCCTATTAAGGATATCTTGGTACCGAACAATGGATATGCGTACAATTAATAGGTACACTTACATTGGCAAAGAAATTGCGTAAGGTTGATGTAAATTGGTGCAGTCCATTTGAACGCAGAAAGAGGCCGATTGGCACAAAATTTATAGATTACTAGTAAACCAACTTTGTTTGCTTCCCTTATGAAACTGCTTGGATACGTAGACGGTTAATGTAAAAATACTATACGAAAGGTACATTTAGACTAATACTGTAGAAAAACCTAATAATTATTAATTAATATTAGGTGTAGTCATCAAGATAATAGAATTATCGAGACACTTAGTAAGAGTAAGGGCATTCTGCATTGCAGCGGAATTGAGCTGGCACAACCGGGGATGTACCTCTCGCTCACGTCATACCGCCGTAAAGTGGCGCGTTTCGTGGGGTTTGCAAGTACCCTTTTGGCACATTGGAGTGGAGAAAGAAAGGAGGGCAACACATCGGTATAGTAAATCGGTGAAGTGATGTTCATGCGCATCGGTATCCGTAAAAAGATGGCTCGGGTACTCCCCCCCTATACTAAAAATAAGAAGAAATGTATAATATATAAGATGAAGCCACCTATTTTCATTCATTCATTTAAGTATGTAGGAAAGAGACATGTTCGTTTTTCAAGGAATACTTAGGATTGTTTTTCTTTACTATATTTCAATGAGATTCAAGGAAACTGTCTTGACTTTAATGTGAGAAAAAATGTTATATTTACATGATATGGATAATGTCGATTTCTGCAAACACTTACTTAGGTGGGACGAGCTTCTAGAAGGTGCTCATTTAATAGTAGACAAACATTTGTCGTCTTAGTAATTATTTATTTAAATATGTGTTTCACAAGAAAACGTAGGACAGCATATGATGATAAACACGATTAAATAAAAAATGTATTAACATTTAATTAGCACAAAATTTGGTGAGTTGATTGGAAATATTGCGTAAAGGTTACATTTGAACGGTAATAATCAAACATCGAGTGCCAAATGAGTTTCATGAATACACAAAACTGAACGCTATTTTTACTAAACCTGATTTTGTGTTCACTTCATTTGTATCGGATTTTGTGAAACGTTACACACATCAAATTAGTTGAAATGTATTGAGGGAAGCGTATGCAAATTTAAATGTCCCTATTATGTAACGACTGTGTGTAAAGTGGCGGTATATGACATACCTCATGATCGGCAAAACAGTTCTTCTGTAGTGTCTTTGTAGTGTGCTTATCGCGAATGAATACAGCCAAAGTTTATTTTAATTGGGTACCTACTAAACCATGAAATTATATGGAAATATTTTTATTATGGAAGTATATGTAAAACTTTACATAAGGGCTATGCTCTTCCATGTCTTAGTATTTCATAATTATTGCCGTACCTATGCGTACACCTTTGATTGTTTCATTATTATTCTTTATACTTTACAAAACTCATAAAAAATTATGTGACTTTGTAAATATAATTTGATACGATTTTCTATAGATACATATTGCAATAGTCTGGCGTTAAATAACAGTTGCATTATATAAAAAGATTAACAATCGCATGCGTGTAATTAGAATTGCAATCGTTGAACACATTTATACGAAGATTTGGTCTGATTCCCAAAAACGTCAATGTCAAGTTGACCATTAATTAATATCTGCTCTAGTATTTGTACTAGTTTTTCTACATTTATTGTATTATAGATTGTATCTTAAGGTTCTTAAGATATAACCAAACAAAAAAATCCCTCACAACTATAATTATAATAAGTAGACGAGGTTCTTAAATTGTTTATTTTATAGAATAGGGGGCAAACGAAGAATCGGACCCTTTTTACACTACCGATGCCCATGAACATCCACATAATTACTATGTCAATGTGTTGCCTTGTGTTCCCTCACCCCCAATGTGCCTCCGGCTACTCACGAATCACACGTAACGCGACACTGAAGATGTCACTTTACGGCGGTATTATGCCAGCAAAAGGTACCTCCCCGGTCGTGCCGGCACAATTCCGCTGCAATGGAATTGAATTACAGCATGAGAGCCTTCTTTTAATTTTTTTTTGTATCAACGCCCATAAAACTTCGCGTAATTTAAAAAAAAACATAATTCTCCTCGCCTTTACCCCACCAACAGGAGACCGGAAACTTTCAAACTAATCGAAACGCGAAAGTCATCATTTTGTAGCGGTATCAAGTTAAGGTACCTCCCCGGTCGTGCCAACTCAATGAGACTACCACGCAGCGCACATTATAAACACTTTTCCATTCTAGAAGCTTCATGTTCATCAAGTAATTTAATATATCATCGCGAGTCTCGTTTGACTTGATAAAGATAATGCAAGGTTTTGCTTCATAAAGAAAGGAAATTTGTATTAAAGTCCATGGAGCCTGGAGCCTATTTAGATTGATCCAACTACGTGCAAGATATGGAATTGCGCACAAAAGACACAATAAAACCTGGAATAAATATTGCTGTATCTTCCCTCTTCTGTTGAGCAAATCAATTTCCGTCCTACTCTACAAGTATGCATTGAGTTCACTTAAGGTTAGTTATTCTACACATTTTAGTATTAGTCATTTCGGTCGCGGTAATGACCCAGTTATATCCTTTGAGTCCGATCAATTTAAGTTTATCCGGGTTAGTTTAAATTGTATGACTAAGGCTGTTTCAATACTACGTGCCTTATGTAATTTATGAATTTCTCTTTTATGATAAAATATCTTATTGAAAACGCAACGTTAGTAAGCAAATGAGTAAGATAACTGTTTATTACATTATTATATTTATATCAAGCATTTGTTACTAGTGTTTTAGGTACAGTTAGTATTACATTTATTGTAACACATATGAGTAGGAAGTAAAATTTGGTGTAACTAAATAATGGTAACAAATAAGCGCACTAAAAATTTAATCGTTTCTCAATGAGTGCACTCAAAGAAACTAATTAAAACCACCAAAGAAATAGCACCAATTACAAAACTAGTAAAGATAGAGTAATGTTATACACGTATATGCCAATGTAAAAGACGCTTGAACAAAAGATGACAATATTGCGCTTGCTCTGGTATATATCGATGTCAATCAGAAATATGAGTTTACTAGTACCAGCTTGCGGTTTCACTCGCGTAACTCTGGTCCTATTAGTTGTAGGGTCATGATTATATACAATGAGCCAAGCCATATATGAATATTTCAATATAAGCAAGTAGTTCCTGAGATTAGCGCGTTCAACCAAACAAACAAACTCGGCAGATTTATATTATTAGTATAAATCAATATATATATATCAGCGATTGTGATGAGAGCAACGCTCAAAAAATATTGCTTAAAAAAAACTCAAAATAATTCAAAGCATCCAGTGTATAACCATAAAGACTTTTTTTCCAGATATCATAAAGATATCCTAGTTAGTATCTCTAAAGACTGATTAACTCAATGAGTTATTTATTTTGAAATAGTCAAAACAACTTTCGTAGCCTTCATTTGGTGTACCTAATTATTATGACAAATAAATTATATGGTACATTCGACTTAAGTAAATAAGATGTTTAACAGCGATCGCAATAGGAGCCCAAGTGGGCCTAATGACACTTGCAATAACATTCAAGGATATCAAAATTATTTTAACGACATAGATTATGCAATTATCTAAGTTAAGTAAGTACCTTCACGCCTATTATCCCCGAAGAGGTAGGCAGAGGTAGGCAGAGGTAGGCAGAGGTAAGCAGAGGTAGGCAGAGGTGTGCCAGTAAATCCACAACTCGTAAGTCCAGTACGTATACTAGCCATACATACCCATGTTTAGCCAAGGCACTGAGGTATTTTTTTTGCAATTATCTACTTAGTATAAATCTTGGGGTATAGAAATGTAATATTCCCGTAGTCAAATTTGGGGAAAGAACATAATGTTAGGTAGTAATAAATACTTTTTTACTGAACTTCGTAGTTTGACTACTGTAACGTTTTCAAATTTTAAGAACTTGTACTGATCAATACGGTAGTCAATCGAATATTAAGAACTTGTACTGATCAATACGGTAGTCAATCGAATATTAAGAACTTGTACTGATCAATACGGTAGTCAATCGAATATTAAGAACTTGTACTAATCAATACGGTAGTCAATCGAATATTAAGAACTTGTACTGATCAATACGGTAGTCAATCGAATATTAAGAACTTGTACTGATCAATACGGTAGTCAATCGAATATTAAGAACTTGTACTGATCAATACGGTAGTCAATCGAATATTAATGTGCACAGACAATTAGTGTATGTGCACACTCTAAAAAATTTCGTGGACTGAGTCATTTTAACATGAACATGCGATTTCCCATAATTCTAGTTTTGAGTTTTATTTAAAAAAAAAACTGACAGAAGTGAGTTGGCCAGTACGAAATTATAAGAGTTCCGTTTTTTGCTATATCGGCTACGTAACCCTAAAATGAAGTATCCTAGTAGGTATCATAAATATCCTTGGATGCACTTTCTTATTGTCTGGATCATGTTGTTAATCTCCAACAACTTTTTTATAGTCTAAGAGGGTAAGCGAGCAGTCGCTTTTCATAACTACTCACATAGATATATTTTATAGTCTAAGAGGGTAAGCGAGCAGTCGCTTTTCATAACTACTCACATAGATATATTTTATAGCCTAAGAGGGTAAGCGAGCAGTCGGTTTTCATAACTACTCACATAGATATATTTATTATGAAAAAGTGTTGTCCCCCTTCTTTCCATCCCTCCAAGGGGCCACACAAACCGCACGAAACACGTCAGCACAGAAATCCGCACATTGAGGTGCTATCGCGGTATATGAGCGAGAGATATCCTAACGGGCATGTCAGCCTAATTCAGCTGCAATACAGCATGGCATTCCAGTCTGTCTGTATGTGATCGATTTTTTTTTAAAAATTTACAAAATGGATTTTCATGCAATTTTCAGCTATGGACAGAGAGATTCCCGAGGACGTCTTAGATCTACTAATAAATTGCCCTCGTAATTCACGAGAGGCGTCGCGGTGGATCTCATATAGAATATGTTTATTACGGTCCTGTCTAATTTTATATTCTTTTGTAGGTCCAGTAGTTTTCCCCCCCTCTCCACCCGGGGACCCGTCCCAGACCAGCGGCGTGGTAGTCGGAGCTTCTGGCTATGGATTCCAACCACCAGGCGCCCAAGGTAGATAGACATCCGATATCGTTACTATTATAACTGCCAATAGAAACTTAGATATTATTTAGAGTTAATATCGAACAGAATATCTGAACTATTTAATAACAGGTCGTTAAAAATATTACTAACTTAAATTTCCGTAAAACAAATCTGTTTTGCTGCGATCCTGGTATAAAATTGTTTCTTAAAAGAAAGATTTAGAGTCTTATGTTTGAGCTTTTTGATTTTACTATCATTTGTGAGACTTTGTTTCTTTCTTTGATATTTTGTCGACTAGTTGTTGGAAATCTGTCAAATTTTGTTAGTAATACCCTGCAGTTCCAAAGCAAATTAGAATTGTAGTGTTATTAGTGTAATTTATTTTTTGATGATGATGTAATTTTTTTAGTTTGCATGTATCCATATTTATTTTTGCACTTGGTTTTCTTTTGGTTATGTACATTTATTGTATTTAATTTTGTACGTCCGCTTTTTGAGTTATGCCTGCTTTGTAAAAAAGCTATTGTTTTCGTTTTCTTTTTATTGTTTTGTTAATATAGCATTGAGAGGATGTACATGTGTAAATAAATATGAAGAATTTTTACCTGTTTTATTAGCTATCCTGGTTGCACATTCAATTTGTATAGCACCAATGATTTGCATGTATGCCTTATCGGCATTTTCACACATAATGTAGTTAGATATTTACTGGTATTCAACGTGTATGTATAACTAGCCTCTCGCAGTTTACCCTAGCAAAAACGCACCCTTATTTCTTAGTGGATGTCTGCACCCTAAAAGGCATCTGCTAAGTTTCAAGTTAGTATATAAGTGTTATAAGTTCAGATATTTTCTTTTTTAACAGTTTCTTTATAGTAAAATACGTAGGTATTTTCTGTAAACGAGTAAGTAGTATAATAATATTTGATTTAATTTTTTATGCGAAATAAAAACTAAAAGTTTTCATAAGAAACCTTTGACGAGTTGTCAAGTAGCAGTTTGAAGGTTTAGAAGTTTTGTACAAAAAATAACTATGATTTAGGAACACTTATAATCTAAATGTATCACACAACAAAATAAACAGATGGCTTTATAAAAACTATTATAATGCGAGTAAAACTTTTATATTGAACTTTTGTGCACGTGACAAATATACAGAAGGCCGGCGTTTAGGAAGACGAAGTGTTGATCGATCGTTTACCAGATGGGAAGACGATCTCGGCTCTACGATGTCCCATATCTCCGCATTTACCGCAAACCATTTCAGTTGCCCTACAGTATTTCTCAGGGTGTCCATATTGTTAGCATTTGTTGCAGCAAGTGATACGTAGGTAGTATATGTCATCTTCATCCCGGCCAATATGGACACAAAGAAGGCCAACCAATTTATCACGAAGAGCTGCTGAACACTCCAGCACGACCGTGGTACGCCCACCGTTACGTCTGCCCTTCTTGTAGGCAACCTTGCAGTTTGATCGAAATTTCTCTTTAGTCCATTCAGGATCGTCCGATTCCTGGGTCGCGGATGGCCATCAAAGGATGACGAGCCTTGGGCTCCGAAGCCTTCAGCAGCCGCTTTAAGTTTCTCGGTGGCTGTAGGTGTATCGGCCCTGACCGCAATGCCAATTCGGCGTATGCTCTGCACTGGAATGCCCAAGTTTCCAGGTTTTACTGTCTTCTGCAGCTCGGCTTTGGTGCCCTCAGAAATTTTTATGTCCTCTGTGTTTGGGTAAAACAGTACTGCTTTACCCTGGTTAGCAGGTATAATGACCGTTGGGTGCCGCGCGCTTGAGCTAAATCCGTGCAAAAGAGTCCGAGCAAGCGATTTCCTGGGAGCGAATCCCGCCTCCCTATCGATCAACATAAGCTCCGCAAGCTCCTGAGACTTGCTAGGGGCTACCGTCTCAAAGAGCTACCGAAGTGGCCCCTCCTCATCATCCGCCATATCAGCGCCTACTCCCTCCTGTCCTACTGCCATCAAGTTTTAAAAGTTGAATACACTAACTGAGATGAGACAATTCGAAAAAAATGTTCAGTTAGCCTTATGACGTCTGGAGAAAACTGTAGCCGTAAGTTAAGCAGATGTAAAACCCTCCATGACTACATCCCCTAATATTCCATAGAACTCTTACAAACCGCAAGTATTGTCAGCCATCTCTGTATTACGTGAGCGAGATCTGCTGACTGTATATTGTTCCATCCTCAATCACACGGAATTGTTTCGACAGGCCTGTGGCCTAACTTTCGGTTATTCAATATAGCCGTCTCTATAGATATCTATAAAGTCAGATATACTGTCGAACTGCATGAAGATTTGGTCAATAGATAATTCCGCAGCTGGGTTTGGGAACCCTATCCCGTACAACTAAGCAGTGGTAGGAGTCGCGTCTGAAGCAAACTCTTTCGTAGCGAAGATCGGTCTTTCTCTTGAGACCAATCGCTGGTGTATCATGTTGTTGATAGATCTAGGACACTCCACTATAGAGGCCGAAGGCTATCGCGATGGTCTTTGGTTGGTAGTGGCCCAGTGTGTCGAACCCGCTGATACACCAATCTGTGTTTACCATAGTTCACCCAAAGCTTGTCGGATGGTGGTATATGTTTTTCCCCCGTTTCACAAAAAGAATGGTCTCCGTCCTATTGAAGATGATCTCACTTGTATAACATAATAAAATAATATTGAAACAAAACTTTATTTAGGTCCTATTCATTAATTAGGTTAGTAGCGTCATAATTGTATATTCCTTCCTCATGAACTTAGCTATCATATACACATATCATTTTTCAAATATTACTTATTGGAATTTCATTAGCGTGCAGAAACGTACGGAAAACTTTAGCATTGTTATATTAGTATAGATAGTATTTCTGTGACCAGCAAAATATGTCTGAAACAGAAATACCAAATCTGTGTCGTGTTCAGTTCCGGCAAGGGGTTATATGAGTCGACAGCCGACCTTCAGACTGCCGGAATAAAGGCGGACAGACCATTTCCTTCTGTACTACAATACATTTTATCTAATTTATTACGAACATGAATGATAGACACATAATTATTAATATTTTTTGTGTGAATTACACATAAGTGGTAGGTTATTTAATGCAAGTAAAATGTTATATTATATATGCAAAGGTAGGTAAGGAAGGGGAAGTGCCTTTGTTTTGTAGTAGATCTGGACCGTCGCGATCGGAGACCCCATGGAGGGTAGATGATGGCAGTCACTTATCATTGCATGATTTTACTTCTCATTTATCTGGAATGGCCTCTACGTTATTTTGACGTGTTAACGCATTATAAAGCGATAACGTTAACTGTGTGTACGAAAAACTATGGCGTCATTGTAGTAATCATGGTAATATCCTGAGGGAATGGGTGGAGCCTGCGAGCGAAAGAGCGTAGCAAGTCGTCTCTTTTACTTCACCGAGCGATGCGTTCACATATCAATTAATATTGTTACGTAAACTTATATCGTCCGTAAACAAACTTACCGACACCGGCGTCAAATGACAGTTATGATGTCGCGTTTTGATCAGTTTGTGAAAAGCCGGAGGCTCATTGAGGAGGGAAGGAGGGCGACACAACTGCATGATAAATAATCTGAAAGTCTATGGGCTTCGATAACGCCATGCAGTTAGCGTTGCCAATTTACAAGAAGTTGTCACGTCAAAAAAGCGTTCCCACGTTTCTTGTAAATCTTCTTGTAAACGTAAGTAGCCTTTCTCGTCGTTCTCTGTTCAGCTCCACAGAAGCACTTTAGCACGTCACGGGTGGAGAAGAAAAAGACGCTGAATAGTAGAATCACGTAGCTTAGTAAATATTGGATCTCATAAACAATTGCGTCATCACAGGAAAGTCTGTCCTCCTATAATTGGTCAAACCCTCCAAACACTGAATACAATACCACGATAGATGGCTGATCTTCGCACTGATGTATCTTCATAAAAAAAAACTACAAGTAGACAAGATTCCTACGTGCTCGTTATAGCTAGTCATGGCTCGAAAGTATTTTTTTTTAATTTTGTGTATTTAATAATACGATTAAATCTGTTTACCTCATTCTATTGAAATAATGATGTTCTTAATTTACGAAAGCAGTGAGACGTAAAGCGTGAGATATGTAACGTAAGAACGGTAAAGCGTTATGCTTGTGTCACGCTTGGCTGGCAAATGCTCCCACACATCTCATATTTTTATCATACTACGCCTTTTTAAGGAACCACCAAATCGATTTTGTTCAAACCAAGTTAATGAATCATATGAACTCGAATTTTAAATTTTCCTCTACATCAAAACTTTAGATTGGTAAAAAGAGGGGGGCTTTTTTACCAGTTAGACGTAAATAAACGTTTACAGAGACATCCATGCAGTTCAAAATGAGTACCTGTCTAATAACACCCCACACGGATAATATGCTTTCATGAAAAAAAAAAGTTCCTCAGTTGCAGTAGTATGGGGTTGTTTTTCAAAATCATATTTCATCATTCTGTAGCAGTTCATAAAATACCAAACATACAGTACATATAATCAGATAGTAAAACGTCGGTGACACACGAACGGAGAGACTGACATGACGAAACTATAAGGGTTCCACTTTTGTAATTTGGCTACAGAAACCTAAAAATAAAGAAATATACACGCAGACATGTGGAAATGATAGTGATTAACAATAAATTACATTAATAACATTCGATAAAATATTGCTGTCATGAAAAGCGATTGCATCGAGTCATTGATCGAGTAATTAATGAAACGTTAAACATGTTATATCAACCAGGTGCCGATGAATTGTACTATGCATAACTAATTATTGTATAACAGGATAAGATTCGATTATTGTTAATTCAACCTAGAGTCAATCTGTGGATTACTTTATAGGATATAAGATAAAATCTTATACTTAATTCGTGAGAATCACCTTTTTGCTCAATTTTTAGCAGGCAACATAGAAATCTTTCATACATACGATTGAAAAATACTAAAATATTACCCTCCTTCTGCGCAGTCGGATAAAATATGAAACAAAACGGATATGCGGAGAATGGCATGGTAGAGGAAACAATTAGTGAATTAATGTAATGTAAACATTGATAATTTTTTAGACCTAATAAGGTCGTCCTAGCCGAGTTTCGTCAACGGCGTACATCTATATTGGTTAGCCAACTATGCAGCACAGATTATAGTGCACTAGTGTGCGGCCAGGCACAAGTGCTCTCTCTCTCTATTTATACATTTACTCTCCTCAAATCAAGTGCAGGAGCGCCGGCTTAACGTGTTCTCCGAGAGTTGGGGGTGTAACAAAAGCGACCGGTATGCTGTCAAGTTTTGTGTGGTTCGTGAGTAGCCTGTGGTCCATTGGGATGAGGTGAAAAAGATCATATGGATGTTAATGTTTTGTCAAATGGCACCAATTTATCGTTTGTTCCCCTACACTATTAAAAATTGTAATCTTAAGATTATAAACAATCTTTTAAAATAAATAGATTTTTAATTAAAAAGATCTACCGATTAAGTGACGAAAATGAGTGAAAAATATAAGAAATAAATTTATATTTTTTACATACCTATTTTATTTTATTATAAATTAACACGCTAAAGGCTAACAGATAAGAAATTTAAGATCTACAATCTCACTTGTAATAACAAAGCTGAATGTTTAAATTAAATTTCAGTACCAACAACTGGCACCTTTGCTATTGAAACAAGTTAATTCTCACTGGGAGGCGAGACAATCAACATGAGTTATTCGTGCCTGCTCTTTTTAATTGTATTTCGTAAAATTTCTTGATGATCAAATTCATGTATTCGGGTCCAATGTTAACTCGTCCGCCCAAACATTCAATTTGGGCTCTCTTAATCTCTCGCCGCCCTCCGAAGCACGGTCAAACGCATTTTAATTATGAAATTGACACATCGCACAGGCGGGGAAGGGATCGGTGACGCGTATATTTTATGATTTAATAAAAGAGTTTGTACTTATTAAATTAATTGTAGCTTGGGCCAGCCTCTGCCATTTCTGACCGTTCGTTATATTTGCTTAATGAATATTTATATGTTTGCCCTCCGAAATGAAGGGCGTGTAACGTACTAGTTTAATTTGTATCAGAATGTAGGAAATGTATTAGGTATGCGTCCGATTCTTTGTAAAAAAATATTATCGTACTTCATAGTTCACTAATGATATAATTAATAGTTAACTAAACAGGAGGTTTCTGACAACCACTTCTTACTTTTGATTACTAAGTGTTCTAAACCATTATCATGCCGTAGTATAACCATTGCTGTAGAAAATTAAGGTGTCTCTTAAAGTTAAGTTAGATCCCTACTTACTCTAGAAAACAAAGGAGTAAGTAGTAAGTAAGTTCATAATTCATCATTATCAGCCCTTATCAGTCCACTGCTCATCGGTCTCTCTCAATGAACGCCAAGATGACAGATCTCCTACCACTCGCATCCACCCCCGACCCGCTACTACACGGAGATCGTCTTCTCACCTGGTGAACGGGCGACCAACACTTTTTTCCTAAACGCGGCGTCCACTCCAGAACCTTACTGGCCGATCTGCCATCTGTTCTTCTCAATGTGTGACCAGCCCATTGCCACTACAGCGAGCCTATTCGTCGCGTGATATCAGATGCTTTATTTCTCTGTCTTATGATTTCGTTCAATAGCTCGCTGAGCTAACGCAAACTTGCAGACCAGTCCTAAATTAAGAGGCCATGTTTCGGCCACGTAGATCATCACGGGGAGCACGCATTGATTGAAAACTTCCGTATTCAAGTTCTGCGGTATATAGGTGACGTGAGAATGTGACGAAGCTTCCGGAATGCTGCCCAACCCAAGTGAATCCTTCTATCGGCTTCCTTCTCGAAGTTATATCTATCTAATTGCAATAATTGCGCAAGGTAGACGTATGCGTTTACGACTTCAAGAATAGCACACCATCGACGTTGACCAGCCTTGTATTGCAATTCGCCCTAAGGCCAATACGTCGGGAGGATTAATTTAGGATGTGCAACATTTCCTGCAAGCTTTCCAACAATTCGGCCAACACAACGATAGACGATATCGGCGAAACCAAGATGTGATAAGTACTCGCCGTTAATATTTATGCCACGTTCTGCCCAGTTTAAAGTCTTGAAAAAGTCCTTCAAAGCATTAGGGAACAGTTTCGGAAATAAGATCCCTATGTCACACTCCTCGATGCAATTGGATTGGCCTTGTTTCACCTCTCGGAATCAGAGCGGACATAGAAGCAGCGTCATACAATGCTCTCGGTATCAACGTATTGCCAATCGACCCGACATCGCTGTAAATCGTCTAGGACAGCCCAGGTTTCGACAGAGTCAAAAGCTTTCTCACAGCCCACACAGGCAAGGCACAGCGGCCGACTGTACTCATGTGTCTTTTGTACAACTTACCTTATGTTTAAAATGTGGTCCATGGTGCTAAATCCTCTGCGAAACCCAGCCTGCCCAGGTGGCCGGAATTCGTCAAGCTTTGTGGTGAGACGATTCTTCAAGACTCTTGAGAACGACTTGTAAATATGGCCAAGAAGTGAAATTGGTCTGTAACTTTGAAGAAGTGATTTGCCATCCTTCTTAAAAAACAAAACAACGTCACTTCCAAATCATGCCTTGAGAGGTACGCCCCACTGGAAGACAAAATTAAAAATCTTTTTAGCTCTCCTAATACAGGTTCGCCTCCTGCTCTAAGAAGACTGTAATTCCGTCCTTCCCCAAAGCTTTTACTCCTTTATGCTGTCCCACTCAAGCTGACGTCCGGCAGATCACCTGACAAATGACAAATATCGTGTCAGGCTTGCACGCGGATCGTTTTTTAGGATATCGGGATGAGGAGAGTGCGACGTATACAATTTGCTTTAGAAAGCTTCGATCACATATAAGATCCCAGGCTTAGAACAAACGATAACCCCAGAATCAGTCCCTTGTCAGATGACTTCTGCCAAGGTTCTCTACAAAAACCTCCCACCCTCTGTTCTGCTCTGTGTTTGAGCTGCGAAGGTCGTGGCGTATTAGTTTGCGGATTCGCTTAGAAAGGAGCTTGACATCGGCAGACGTAACGTCTTCGTGTGCTCTGCGTTCCCTCATAAGTCTAAGCATCTCATCGGAGAGTTTAGTTCTCCTGCTCGTATACTTACTCCTACAATATCCCTCACCCACGCCCCGCATGCAATCAATCACGCAACTCATGGTCTCGTCAATTTCCATTGTAAATTCCGACAAATCTAGGGAATCGAACCGGTTTTTTAATTCCACTTGAAATTTTTCGGAATCTGCCATAGTTAGTCGAAGTTGGGTCGGAATGTCGACTGTACTAATCAGACACGCTCGTGTTGAAAGCCTATATTCAGAGAGCCTCTAACCAATCGTTGATCACTTCCGGTTTTAAACCTCTTGATCACGGAGACATCCCTAAATATATGCTTTCGGCCCGTCATAAGAAAATCAATCTCGTTCCTTTGTCACAGTATTGGGGCTCTGCCATGTCCACTTCCTATGGAGCTTCTTCTTAAAATAGGAATTTATTAAAAAGAGGCTCTCCTTCTCAAGAAACCTTACCAGCACTTGCCGCCTGCGACTTCGACTTCCGACTCCGTATGGTCCCAGACTCGATTCCACACCATTTCGGTGTCGAATTTTATTGCTGTCGTCCATTTGAGGTTAATGCCCATAATTGCCACGCTGAGCAGGCGGATTGGCAGCCGCAGATTAGGTTTCGGACCGGCGCCACTGCTGCCTGTCACCGATCCGATAGATGGTACCGCCATCACCCGGAGCGAGCGCCGTCCGGTGCTCCCATCTATTTCACTCTCACTATGAAGCAGACGGGACACCAAACAACCAGCTCGCTGATTCCTCTTCGTTGTTAAGAGACTAGTTTTTAATATTAATAAATTAAGTTAAATCCCTACTTCTCCACCATGGTTGAAGCCTTGTCGTGGCGGTGGGGCTTAGTAGCCTGGGGTGAACACAGTCGAAGCCAATTGAACCGATGGGGATCTTTGCACCCCTCCTATAAGCAGAGGGGGAGGAAGCGCTCTCGTTACCCTCTTATAAGAAGAGGGGATCAAAGAGCTATAGGTGGAGGTGCTTTTACGCACGTGGCAAGAAGCGAGGATAGCAACCTTACCTCGTTGCACTGTCCCAAAGTCGGTGGTGTTGTCCTGAATTCGGGGCCGTACCATAAAAGTTGAGAGAGTTGGTTTCGTGTACCAGTACCTTTCTTAAGCATTTAGAAACGCTAAACAAAAAAAGCCGATTACCCGCATGGAGTTAATACAGTACATGTAGTTGTTAGCTTCACACCCACTCGTGTTGCACCATTATGACGGCACCACCGGACGGCGACGTAAAGTGACAGCTATGCTGTCACCGTTTCATGAGGTTTGCAAGTAGCCGGTGGCCCATTGGAAGGAAGAAGAAAAGGAGGCCACGATAACTATGCGGATGTCTGTGGGCGTGGTAGTCAAGTGGGTATAACATACAAAAAATTGCACGCGTTTGAACAATACCTTTGGAACGGACTATTTTAAACGCTCACAATGTACCCCTCTAAATTCAATAAGGTCACACAAAATTACTTTCAATCTTTTATCATTTTAATTGTTAAATGTATCTCAAATGTTATGACACCAGATAGTAATAATTCAAACATTCAACGATTTCGCCATGTTCCATATCACGAAGGTCAAGGAAGGGCTGGAAATAATATTGGCTCTCTAATCTGCTTGAGTTCAATACGTAACGTCAATAGTTACCGATATGAAGTATCAACTATCAGCAAAATAATGAGAGAATGATGTTAATTTTATTGTGTACACAATTTATGAACCTAGCCTCCAGGAACTGTGCCACCTTTAATACCAATTACCACTTTAGAGGATACTCTTTTAAAGTATGCAATAACACTTGCCTGAAAACACGTTTGAAGCATTTTATACCTTAACGAATAGTTACACCCTGGGACAGATTCCCTGAAATTATGGCACCATAATGAAATTACTTTTAAAACAGGCTGGATAAACTAGAAATCACCAAACTATTTGACACGCACTCATCACCTTTACGAGGTGCTGGTGTAGTATCAAGATAATAATAATGATAATAATCTATATCTACATATAAATACATTTAAAGTATATATAACACATTCAGACGTCTGTGATTTCAATAATGTTTTTTTTAATAATTACGATGATTTAGGTATGATATTTTTATGATACTCATAAACAACCATTTTTGTCCTTTTATAATTGTGTTTTCATGATCTCTGATTTTAATGAAACTTTCACAAAAACATAAAGTAGTTTCTAGGGAAGTACTGTTATTACATAATGTTTAAAACTTAGAATTACGAAGCGGGGCGGATGGTTGTCATCAGTAATATAACATTCTTGTAATAATTCATTGATTCGGCCAGATATTCCGGATATGTAATGCAAAAATCGAACCCAAGGAAACTATACCTTTCTTCCTGGTTAGAAGGTATTATGTTATTCCAAATCATAATCAATATCTGTGCTAAATTTCATTTAAAGCAGTTCAGTAGTTTTTGAGTGAAAGAATAATAAATACATTTACATCTTTTGCACATATAATATAATGTATTCGCTTATTGAATAAGTAGCCTGCCAAAATAAAAAAAAAACGGTGAAGAACAGACATTTATTTGGACTTGGCAACTCCTAAAAATGACAAAGGGAAAAATGTGATAGGAATTATTAAAAGTTAAGATATCGAATGTAGCGAGTTCCAGACAAAAGTATCGCGACATGTTGTCACAGGGCGTGCACTGTGTAACGGAAGTGACGCGTCTCGCCTCAGCGGCGCCGCGCCGGAAGCCGACTGAAGGGTTGCACCGTCACAAATCAAGTTATGAGAAACGCCACAAAAGGAAACTTTGTGCATTTCCGTTTCGACGAGCGTGAAATCCCAAAAGCGTTAGACAAGCCATTCTACCCTTTAATTACGTTTCCAAAGACATTGCTGTTCCCTAATTCCAAAATTAAGACAATGCTCGTTGTGCAAAATCTGGAAAGTTTACAATATAACATTCATTTCTGTACAAGTTAGACGATACAAGGGAATTATTGTTTTTGCGCGAAGTAATTACTCGTAACTACCATAATGTTATATAGAGCGAGGATTTTCGACTTTTAATTTTTTATGGTAGTTTGGAAAAGACTGCCGCCACTTTTTTTCTTTTACTTATGACCATTTCAAGTAATAGATTTCATCAATTCGGAAAGTATGTCAGGTACTACCGACGCGTGTCGCCCATAAATAACTGAACAGCCAGAAGTTATGTAGATGCATTATCCTTCTTATATAATAAGGAACAGCTCTATGACTTATAGAGCAAAACGGAATTGTCTTGCAGAAGCGATAGTTACCAACAATATAAGCCTAAGAGTAAGTAAATTTAGAATTTAAAAGGAAAAAAGTATCCGACCAAAAAATACTACTAGACTTTTTCATCAGAAACATTTAAAATATACAATAGGCAGTGTCTATGGAAATCTTCTACAATGCTTGCTAAAACATTATATAACATACAATATCTGGCTATTGTTACTGTGTTTTGAAATAACGGCCACAGTAACAATTAAATCGATGACTTCTATGCTATCTATCCGTCTGTTATTACACTGGACATCCACGGGCCTTTATATCAATTAGAATAAGTGTACAGGAACAGTTGGCGCACTCGTTTTCCAGGTGACTCTTTACACCAATAGACATCATACATCACCGGAGCATACACATGTACGTATGCATGAAGTTCTCTGATTTTAATTGTTTTAAAATAATGGTATATAATAGGTTTCAATAACAACACAAAGTTTTGTAGGAAGTAATACTATTCCGCATAAAAGCCGACTAAGGCCGGCACCACTGGGCATAACTCTCCTGCCCCCCCCCGCTCACGTGATAGGTCTTAAAGTGACATGACTACTATCTTTCGAGACTATCGCGCTGTTTGTGAGTCTCTGGTGGTCCATTCGAGGGAAACATGCATGCATAGCAACCATGCTTATGTCTAAGGTCTTCAAAACTCATCTAAAGGCTACACGTTTTCCTAGTTATAGTAAGAAAACAGTAATAACTAACTTTACTTGAATATCTGAATACTTGAATATTTGTCTATAAATAAACACGTATTTTATAGCAGTGTTTTATCCTATAATGATTTCGTTTCACATCCTTGAGGACGACAGCTAATAGAAGCGTCTACAGTGTCGTAAGTTGGACAGAAACGATTTAAGTTTCTTCAGACAGTGATTTGTATGCGAAGCCTCTATCTGCGATGTGTCCGATCATGGATTAATGTAACAGAGATGTTGTTCTAACAAGTAGTGAAGGGCTCAAATTGAAATAAGAAACTCCAGTAATGGATGAGAACTGTAAAGTTTTTATACATTTTAAAATAATACACATTTTGTAACAAACATGGTTTTATTTTAAAAAGTGTTGAATATAGATTCTCCTTTTACGATAAATACACTTAAACACAAAAAATATATTCTTATTACAAATTTATGTAATGTAATGTATATTTAACGTAAGATAAAATTAATATTTCATCGTACGTTCTAATGAATTGTTCTACTATGTTAAGTTTACAGATTTACACACGCAAGAAACGATCTATTGTTATGCGATATTCATATCCGGGAAAATACTTTATAACCAGAATATAAATATGTTAGCAAATTAGTATACAATTGTAATTTATACAATATTATTTTCATTGACCTAAATTTTATCGCGGTTTTATCAATCCCGACGTTTTAGAAGCTTTACAGCTATCATGGTTACGTTAATTTGAATTGTAAATAATTAAATACATGCTTAGCACTTAGAAATACTTATTACGTATTTTTTGTTGCAGCTCCCGTGGCGCCCCGGTATTTCTATCAAGGTTTCTTTTCAAGAAGATAAAGGAAATGACCATTAATGTTCACTTATAGCGAATAATTAAATAATAACTATACTGTACTGTTATGTACATTAGTACAAATGCTATGTAAATAATATTTAAAAACTGTGATATGTGTTACGTGCTAATGTGCAAGAAATTTGAATAATATAGTTATTCATTGACAATTGATCAGTTTATTTACATATAATTCAATGCTGTATTAATTTAAATTAGTATATTCTATTTAATATAACGTGTACTGGACATTTCACGAGAAATGTTACTTGTTTGTACGCATTTAATATTAACAAAATGTATATTAAACTAATTTTAAGAAACATATAAAATTTGTAATTATTGTATAAAATTAATGTCAAGAATTTGTATTTCAAAGCAAATGATATCTTAAACCTGCTCTAAGCACTTAATTAAAGAGTAATTTAATTTATGAAATTAATTAAGCAGTTTTATAAATTTAACATTATTTAATAAATTATTATTTCGATGCGATCCTTTTCACTTTGTAATATAAATAATTGGTTATATACTTAATTTATTACAAATATTCTTATGGAAAGCTTTTATCTGATAATTACTAAAAATATATTTTTCACTTCTTAACACCGATCGTGGATCAGTACACAAAAGTACATTGTAATTAAAACAGATTTTAAATAAAAAATGTTGAAATATATTATGTGCCAATACATATTTTAATTAATTATTTTTAAATCCTGTAACGATGTTTACTATGTTATGCTAAAGCCAACGCCGATAATGTCCAGGCGTAGAACGCAGCACCTACAGGTTGCAGAAACCAAAAAGCCGACCAGGTCCAGAATAAAAAAAAGACAAAATTTCTTGGAACCGGTCATTGTCATTTTGGATCTTAATAATGTCTGCAGATTTTTTCACAGAAAGCAAAGACGCAGTTGGTGCGTTTTGATTGCTATCGACACCTATAAACTCCTGGACAACCACATTTGCTATCATGTAATGATTTTTGGGTGGGTTCCAGCGTGTGTGGGGGTCGCAGCTATACCGAATACCCACTTAAGCCCTGCGGGTGCCATCGGTCACCTGTACTGACGTACCCCGCATCTGTCAGTAAAACGTCAGCTGCTCAGTCTCTTATACCGTAATGCTCAGTACGATAAGGGGGCAAATGCGACAACCTGCATTAGTCTCATCCGGCGTCAGGGCCATGCAATGAGGCCAGGTTCCCAGCCTGATTCCTGATCCCAATTAGGGGGGCAGCATGAGTTGCTCGTTGCGCTTTAACCATCCATTTTGACCGTACTCCCATCCGCCATCTGCGTGGCTGGTCATTCCCTATTTACCCCCTCCTCCTTATGTCTAAAAACATTTGGTGTTCCAGCGGACCATCCAAACTCAATAAAATCAAAAAACATCACGAACCACAACATCATAACACTTCACGCTGTGAGCGACCGGTGATAGCCCGTAAGGAAGAAATAATACTACAACTTACAAAATAATGAAGACATTTATAAAATAATGCAAAATGTTTGCACGCTTTTAAACATTTGCGATTCAAACCAATCCCGAAACAAAATGTTTGAAGGAAAAAGACAAAATCGATTTACACATTGTCTATATTGTAAGGATATACCTGTTCCAGATCCATTTTCTGTGGCCATTTATTTTTAAATTAGATTCTTTTCGGGTGCAGCCTTCTTTGTATTCGATACGGCTATTATGCACGAATCCGTCACCGCCAATGGTTCGACAAAAAGCCTTAACGTTTTGCTACTTTCAAAGAGATAAAAGCCATCATCGTAAATAGAGTAACGTGTTTTGGAGACAAAATTCTTTTGATATTCAAATCACGAAATGCATTGGATATTCACGGTGAAGATTGTGGCAGGAGTAAATAAAAGGTTCTGTTAGTGTTTTTCCTCGTGCTTGTTACTAGATTATAATATTATTTTTAAATACTATGAGGTGTCTTTGAATGACTAATGATTGATATCCGCATAGTGGTTCTAGAGTGCCATTTTCTCTCCTACCCTTCCATGGGTCACCGGCTACAAGGGTAGCACGAAACGTGATAACGCGATGCAGGTGCGTATCCCTCAACCTCCTCCTCTTTAATGAGTTCCCGGCTACTCACACGAAATGTGGCATTTCTTTCATGAACGGGTTCGTACCAGCCCAATTCCGTAAATTAGGCGCGGTGTTCCAAAGGATGTGTTCTGGGTCCAATTATGTGGGTGAGATAAGTTGCGACTAGATCCTGCGGAGCCGTCTTGCTGTGAGTGCTTATATGTTGGATATATTAGAACAAACGACTATAAGTTTCAATAGAATAGAAATATAAATATTGTATCCCCACCAGAATTGCAGCCGATTTTGGCTGACACAACCGGGAAAGTTCCCGCACTCATATGATACCGCCGTAAAGTGACAACTTCGTTGTCACATTTCGTGTGAGTAGCCGATGGCTCATCGGAGAGAAGGAGGATGGAGGGAAACGCATCTGCATAACAATTACGCGGATTTTATGGGCGCCGTTAGTCACCAAAGGGCTCCAATTGTTTGTTTGTCATCTTATGCTGTATAAAATATGGATATTTTAAGTGTAATAAATCACAGAACATACAGTTGACTGCTTTATTTATACAAAATGCATAAAAACTTGAATATGTTAACTCGCATGTACTCGTATTTTTGAGAGGACGCTTGTAGTTTTATCTGCAAAGAAATAACGAATATTATTAGCCCTTACGTAACATTAAATATTGAATATCAGAAATGATTATTTAATACGTTATTTTTCAGTAAGCTTATTATTATAATTGTATATAGGCAGTTGGTTATGTTTTCTGTCAGCATTTGGATATCTCCTTAAATTATTATTCGAAAAAAATATTTTTTATCTCCCTTATTTTATTTTATACATTTTATTATCTATTGTGTTCTAATATTTAACTACTTCCTACTCCTTTTAGTTTATTTATTATTAAATTAGCTGTGGGTCCGACACGGTGACGATTTTATCAAAGGTTTATGGTAGTTGCCGATCTTGGAGTGGCGTTGATAAGCTTGATTTCTTTATTAACAATTTACTGTGTAATCAAATGTTACCATAATAGCGCTTAACAGCGCGATAGTAATATCGTATATCGTAAATTTTAGCTTCACCGTAAGGTAAAGCAAAAATTAACGCGTTAAAGATCAATTATGAATATATGCTGCGTTGATGTAAGACAAGGTTATGCTCTGGAGTGTACTATGGAAAATACACAAGGAGATTTTGGCTAGACTTACCGCATGAATAAGACATCTTCTTCAAATCCTACGGGCATATCTGAAAACAATGAATGGTAATAGTACAGGCTTATTCAAGTTCTTTGGCTTATTCAGTACGGCATGTGATGTATGGTCCATTTTTTCATACTAATATGGCGTACTTCCAGGCATAGACAATGTAGAGAGAGAGATAATGAAGTAAATTGTTGTGGCATAATGAGTAAAGAGCGTAAAGAATAAGTCATATATACTAATAATGTAAAGCTGAAGATTTTGTTTGTATGTTTAGACGCGTTAACCTCTGGCTCGATTGGCCCGAATTTAAAAATTATGTTTGTGTAGAATAGTCCATTATTGAGGAAGACCTATGTACCTTGATGCTAAGACTAAGAACACCGGAGTTACGAGGAACCGAAACCGGTTAGTGATGCTAGTCTAAATTGAAAAGAACACACGTACTCCTTAGAAGACTTTGATAGAAATGGATTACAGCAGTATGATTGTTTGGTCCCCACCACGAGTCAAGCTTTGTCGTGGCGGTGGGGCTGGGCCTGAGGTGAAACCCGACACCTATGGCGAAGCCAATTGAAACTAGGAGCCGGGTGCTCTTGGTACCCCTCTTATCAGAAGAGGGGCAAAAGAGTAAAAAAAAAGCGGCGCATTTGTGCACAGGGCAAGGGCCGAGGATGGGAACCTCACCCCATTGCACTATCCCAAATTTGGAGGGGTTGTCCTGTAGTGTTGGGCAACCTCATCTGTAGAGGTGGAGTTGGTCCCCTAGGGGGGGGGGGCGATTAGACGTCGGGGTGTCCCGATGATTTGAGGTTCCGGTGTACCTCACCAATGGCGGCTCTGATGGCACTCGCGGCGGTTTCTGTGGGTATTCTGCACTGTGATGTGCCGCGAGTGCCACACGCCACTTGACCTAGGGCCAGTGAAGTTTCAGTTTGTTTGTTAGTAATGTTAGTATTTATTACAATATTAAAACATTATGATGCTTACTGGATAGAACAAGCCATATGAACATGACACACTGCTACGTTGTTTTATTACTGCACGTTGTCTAACGTTGTCAATAGGAAAATTTACAGTCTCAACTGATTCTGATGACGACGAAGACGATGACGATGATGAAGATTCTGACTCGGAGGAGTTATCTGAAATGTTTCAATTTTGGGCAATGAACTGCAGGGGTTAGAGAAAACAGATGACGGTATGCGTTTACGTGATCAATACTAACCAATAAAAATAATCTTGTTAATATTATAAATGCAAAAGTTTCAGAATGTACATTACATTACATTCAGATGTAAAAACTATATAATATATATTTTACACACACACACACACAAACACACACACACACACACACACACACGGATATTGATAACAACCTGGAATGACATCGTATTAATTTTAATTCATAAAAAAAATGTTTCTTCTTGAATAGATTTTACACACTACCTCTAAGGCCGACTGACTGCCTTCCCTGAATAAGGAAATAAATAAAGGAGAAATTACATTGAAATTACTAAATATTACTAAAAGGTATTTATAACAACAATGCTTCACGCCAGATCACTAATGAGGTAGGCAGTGAAGCAAGTGACACAATATAATAAATATATAAACCACATGAAAGTATAATATAGTTCTATAAATTTTGTTTTACTATTCACTGAGTAATACTTCATGGGTGCGTGCGCTTTAGAGTAAAAGAAACTTTTTAGTTTTTCACTTTTAATAATTATATTAAAGATTTTAAAATAATTAAAACGGACAGTTAAAAAATTTAAAGCTTGTTTCCCAAAATATGTGATTTTACATATTATATTATATAGAAAACACTCAGAACTATAAAAGCACACACCGATCAATGTGATAATGTTATACAGCCCAGTATTTAACTGAAGTATTAATAACATTTTACCATTTATGATTTCCGTATAGTTTTTCCCCCGTATCACTTCTGAAAAACGATGTGGTAATGCTGAAAACAGACACGTCGCATGAATACAAATGTTTTTATCAAATATTCAAATTGTAACTTGAATGTAATGTTTGCTTTTGTTTCGAGTCATTTTGGCCATTATGCACTATTATCATTTCTTATCGATGTGCGACTGGACACATGTCCCTTTTGATGAACGCCAAGAACGCCATTTGGACACCTCAATTGAACGGTTACTTAATTTTATTAATAAAATATTATCCATTTATGATTTCAGACTTTAAACTACCTACAAACATTAATGACACGCATAATTATATGCGATGAATGCCTACACTGATTGAATAGCAATACTATAAATGTGAACAACGTCAGATTATTTGTGTTTGCAACAAGTCTAAATTTATAAATGTTTTGTCAATATTTTAGGAATCTGATATTTTGAAGCTTTTTTAATTTAGGCCCAAAGTATCAAAAATGTATATGCCAATATAAGGAAAATTGGCACGCTGTCCCTTTAGTTGCAAGCCTTTTTTGTAGTCAATTCCTTATAAGCGCCTGTATTACTAGTGTTGAGGAAAGGGCTTTTTTTTAATTTAAGTTGTTGTTTACTATATAATAGGACACGTTAGGTGCCTAGTGCGACGGAGATCCAGGATTTTCCATCATTGTTAAAATGGGTCCTTGTAAACGTGCGGTACGGGATTATACAGAAATACATGTAAAATACACATTACATTGAGAAGTTATTCATATATTAATATTAATACTTACCATTGCCCAATTTTATAATTGTCAAAAACAGAATAACAATTTTCAATGACTTGTTCATTTTTAGGAAAAAAATTAACACGTCTATATTTGACGACAGTCATTTGCTTTTTGTTTCAAGAAATAGCAACTGGCTGTAGACCGTGACAACATAGCCATTATTTTAATGGATTGTATTATTTTTATTATTCGCAATAATATATGTTTAAAGTGTTTTAGACTTGACCCATATTTCACAAATGTTTGTCGTGCACTTTCTTTGGGGATGCAGATATATTTGTGGGTGAGGGTAATAATACTAACTATGAATTTTTATGTATTATAAAGTAGATAAAGTGTGGCTGGATATATTTCGAAATTTATGCCACTTATTAGCCTGAAAGCGTATTGAACAAACCTTTAAGGTCCCAAGTATACGTTGTAGAGTTTAGTCTTCAGATTTCTGAATCCTAATAATGACAACGTAAAATTTTTTCTAGGCTCACACTTGGACATTGGAATTACGACTATTAGTGTCATCTTGCCTAATCCTTTCTTAGAAAAGATGTTAAATCAGATAATTGAGGAATGAAACGCGAGAGCGCGATTTCACGTTGGTTTTATGTTCACTCATTCGAGCTATGTTATTAATAGATTCATAATCGTAACAGCTTTCACACAACGTTTATCTCTAAATAATAAAAAAATATCTGGGATGAGTCAACAGGGCTTTGTTAAAGAAGAGAGATGCAGTGTAGTTAAAAATAAAACGTGCTTTATTTAATACATAAGAATTGATGGATGAACTTAAATACATATTTGTTTACATGTAATTTTGATACCAACCACTCTGCGATAAATTTCTTTTGCGTCATCATACGCCTGTTTTAATACCTTTTAGTTCCTATTTTTAACACTTGCGGCATTGCTTGACATGACAACAACAACGGCTTCGATTGTTGAATACAGAGAAATAAAAAACTATGCATAGATAGGGACGAATGTTTAGCCGGGAGCCTAGCCCCACCACTAAGCCTTCGTGTTTAGGTTATTTTTTTTATTCGGGCACAAAACACTTTACCTAATTTCATACTTAAATCTATCACTATCACTGCCTAAAATTAAGACACTCAATGAGGCTAAACGTCAGCCGCCATATTGAAGAACGTCTCGCAATGATAATCCGGATTCCGTAATGTAATACGGCGATTTGTATAATACGACTGCGATATATACATCGCTGTCCACAGACTATTCCTGCTACTTACAATTTGTAATAACCAAAACCATATAAATGTTTCAAAATTAAGATTAAAATAGCTTATAGAAGCAATAATAGGAGATTACAGACGTTTCAAAATATAGTTTAGAAATAGCCAAGACATGTTTTTGGTTTGAATATTACTGGTGTAAAAAATTTGTATTCATGCGTTAAGACAGAGGTCGCGGGTTCGCATCTACCCAAGTGACGGATGTTTATCCGTAACTACTGTTACAATAAAAAAAAAATACATTTGTATTTGGAATCTGTCTTTTTTATACCATTGTTCATTGTGTTTTTTCATTTTGGTGCCTATACATTGTACAATATTTAGTGATATTAAAATGAAGCGGGGCGGTAAAGAGAACAGGATCGCTGTGATTGCATTACACAAATTAGGTACGGAGCCAAATGCATTTTTTAAAACTCATCACACACTAATTTACTTTTTACGATTTATAGGTACAATGAGACTTCCTCGGTTGGGACAGAGAAATATCTGGCCGTCCCCGAAAACTTTCGTACAAAAAAGGTGGCCAAAGCAGTAAGGAAAAGAACTCGAAAAAATTCTGTCCGAAAGCAGAAGATTTTACCTCGGGAAATGAAGAGAGCCAGAACCATGTCGCGTATTTTAAGAGATGACTTAGGACTTGTAGTCTATAAGAGGCGCACTGGTTATTTCTTAACAGATAAATTAGAGATGGATAGGGTGGTAAAACCGAAACAAATACTGAAACGTAACGCACAGGGAGGTCACATAATAATTTTTTTGCGGATGAGATTTTGTTTATAATTCAGCAACAGCTACGTATGATAGACGAACGATTCTACTAAATATCCACTTATTTAAGCTGGAGGTGGAACTGGGGAAAATTCGATGGCACGTTTTGGGGTTATATGAAATCCGAAAACTAGGTGAAGACACCATAACTCTGCCATCGGGTCATCTATTCCACTTCAGGGTAGGCGACACTCCATCACAAGGCGGCGTGGCATCCCTCGTGAATAAGTCCCTCTTAGGCAACATTGTCGAAATTTCTAGTGTATGTAAATTTTGAGTAGGGTGGCGTACTTCGTGCTTAAACTCACAGAGACAGAGACTTAAGAGGTACAACCTCAAAGTGATACAAGTATACGCACCAACCTCGACACATTCAGACGACGACGTGGTACGATCGATATAACGCCTGTGAGGCCCGCTTTAATGCCGTTATGGGGGACTTTAATGCCAAAGTGGGAGTATGAAATGGTGTTGAATCGAGTCTGGAACTACATGGAATCGGAAGTCGGAATCGCAGGGGGTGAATGCTGGAAAACTTCCTCGGGAAAGAGGGTTTCTCCTTAACGAACTCTTATTGGTTAGATGTTCTTTAAATGTTGGCTTTCGATGAGATCCACGGTAGGTACCGAAAAATTCCAACTGGAATTAAAAAACCAGTTCGATGCCCTGGATACGCCGGAAACTACAATGGCAATTGACGAGGCCATGAGTGGCGTGATTGGTTGCATGCGGGACGTGGATAATGTAGGAGTAAGTATACGAACAGGAAAGCTAAATTAAACGCTAGGATTTATGAGGGAACCCAGAGCACACGGAGACGTTACGTCTGCCGATGTCAAGCTTCAAAGTGAATCCGCAAACTAATACGCCGAGACCTTCGTTGCTCAAATACGCAGTCAATATGGGTCGAAGGTTTTTGTGGAGAAGCTTGGAAAAGTCATCTGCAAAAGGTTAGGACTGATTCTGGGGTTACCGTTTCACCTAAGCCTGAGCTCTTATCTGGCATCGAAGCGTGCTATAGCAAGTTATATAAGTCACACGCTCCTCATCCCGAAATCTTGAACAACGATCCGCTTGCAAGCCTGATACGACATTTGTCAGGCGATCTTCCGGACGTCATCTTGAGTGAGATTAGTTTAGCTCTTGGGCAGCTTAAAGGGGGAAAGGCTCCGGGGAAGGACGGAATTACAATCGAGCTTCTTGGGGCAGGAGGCGAACCTGTATTACGAGACCTGGAAAAGATTTTTAATTTAGTCCTTCAGCGGGGCTTCAAGGAAAGGCTTGGAAGTGACATTGTTTTGTTTCTTAAGAAGGATGAAAATCACTTCTTCAAAATTACAGTCCATTTACACTTCTGGGCCATATTTACAAGTTGTTCTCAAGAGTCTTAAAGCTTGAAGAATTCCAGCCACTGGAGCAGGCTGGGTTTTGCAGAGGATTTTGTACCATAGACCACATTTTCACCATAAGGCAAGTTGTACAAAAGACACACGAGTACAATCAGCCGCTGTGCCTTGTCTTTGTGGACTATGAGAAAGCTTTTGACTCTGTCGAAACCTTGGCTGTTCTGGAGGATTTACAGCGATGTCAGGTCGATTGGCGATACGTCGAAGTATTGAGAGCATTGTATGATGCAGCTTTTATGTCCGTTCTGCTTCCGGAAGGTGAAACAAGGCCAATCCATTTGCATCGAGGATTGCGACATGGCGATCTTATTTCCGAAACTGTTAATCCTGAACCCTAATGCTTTGGAGGACGTCTTCAAGACTTTAAACCTGGCAGAATGCGGTATAAATATTAACTGCGAGTACCTCTCACATCTTCGTTTCGCTGACGATAGCGTTGTGTTGGCCAAATCGTTGGAGAGCTTGCAGAAAATGTTGCACAACTTACATGAATCCTCCCGACGTATTGGTCTTACGATGAACTTGGACAAGACAACGGTCATGTTCGACGAACACGTTCTCCCTGGGCCAGTCAACGTCGATGGGACTATTCTCGAAGTCGTAGATGAATACGTCTACCTCGGGCAACTATTATAATTAGGTAGAAATAACTTCGAGAAGGAAGCCGATAGAAGGATTCAGTTGAGTTGGGCAGCATTCCGGAAGCTTCGTCACATTCTCACGTCGCCTACACCGCAGAGCTTGAAGACGAAAGTCTTCAACCAATGTGTTCTCCCCGTGGTGACCTACGGGGCCGAACCATGGCCTCTTAATCTAAGACTGGCCCGCAAGTTTGCGGTAGCTCAACGGGCTATTGAACGTGCTATGTTTGGTGTCTCTCTGTTCGACAGAATTCGCAACGAAGTCATAAGGCAGAGAACTAAAGTATTCGATATCACGCGACGAATAGGTTCGCTGAAGTGGCAATGGGCTGGTCACACACTCAGGAGAACAGATAGCAGATGGGCCAGTAAGGTGGAGTGGAGGCCGCGTTTAGGAAAACGAACTGTTGGTCGACTGTTCACCTGGTAGATCGATGGTAGACGATCTCCGTGCAGTAGCCGGTCCGGGATGGATGCGATTAGCGAGAGATCAGTCGTCTTGGCGTTGATTGAGAGAGGCCTACGCCCAGCAGTAGACCGATAAGGGCTGGCATTGAATGAAAACATTTTAACAAACAAAGTTACCGTCTTTATGCTTAAAGCTCTTAGGAAGCTTCCTAATCAGTCGACAGAGTGTAACGTGGGCATTATCCGACTTCGGTGATGGTTTGGTGGGGTGTTGGCTATGAGGAGTGACAGAGCACTATTTTTGTAAAGAAGGTATCGAGACATTGGCACAAATGTATCAAGATGCCATACTTGAGAAGGTTGTTACGCCCCTTAATAATACCATCATATACAATCAATAACCAAGTATGGTCCTTCCAGCAAGACTCGGTGCCGGGTCATGAAGTTCGGTTGGAATTGGACATCTCGGACTTCATGAGGGCTGAAGACTGACCGTCGTCGAGTCTCGATCGTAAACCGCTGGATTATGATTTATGGTCAGCCTCTCAACGCCACGATGGCTGGAGAAGGAAGAGTTCTTCTATTGACAACTGGCCTCAAAGTTTAAAGGGCTATATTGCAGCCAATGGAGACCACTTCGAATAAGCTCTTTATATTTTTAATTTTTCTAAATTTGTGTATTGAACTAACACACTGTAAAAGTGATTAATGTTATTTGCAAGTAAAAAATTTTTTTTTCACTGTTAAATACTCGTGGTAACACTAGTTGCAATAATAATATAACAATAATCTTAATTATACATTCATTTATTTACGTTGTCTAGTACCTCTCACATAAGCCCTTAGGGTACTTAGCATAAGGCTAGGCTAAACTGACATATATAAGATGCAGAACTTAGTTTAGTTTTAACATCATAATTAAAAAACTGGATAAGAGGGAAACAGTCAAACGGTGAACGACGCCAAAAACTAAAGTGGGAAATAAGAACCAAAGATTAGTGACAACGAAATAAAAAATGTAGCAAATATTAATAGGTTTATTTATCTGCAACAATAGTTATTTTAATGCGGCTTGGCCCACCACACGAGACACATTTATTAATATCTAAAACGACCAACTAAAAAGTGACCACAAGCATGTATCGGCAATAAAGGTTACTTGATATGATTTGATACACATTTTTACCCCTGTCCTATTAGGGACTTGGCGTGAAGATGTGTTGTTGTTGTTATTTTTTATTAAGCACATAAATAATTAAATACCCACTGAATACTAATAATACATGAAAATTATCCACTCGAAGAAGACGCTGAGCTGGCGGCAGCGGATGTGGCGCCGTTACGGTTTGTAGCATTGAGATTATCCTCCAGGTAATTGTACACATTAACTGAAACAAATTATGAGAATAGAATAGAATATAGATATTGAATCCTCCACAACACATCTAAAACGAATTACCTACATAGGACTCTAGTTATAATTAGAAAAAAAAAGAATCATTGTGAGAAGCATTGAAAAGGATGTCACTCGACATACGACGGATACTCTTGGTTCACCGGAATTATGTAGAAATGACATCCCTAATAAGATATTACTTAAATGTAGTTTATTTTTTTAAGGTACATTTATTAGCAAAAACCTTTCTTCTATTTCTTTCAATCTTTCGCCCATAGTACGTGACGAAATTATAAGGGTTCCAATTTTTGCCATTTGTTTAAGGAACCCAAAAAAATGACGATGAAAGCATCCGATGCAGGGAATGTGTTTCAGTGTAGTCATTTATGTAGGATAAAAATGAATATGATATAAACGACCAATATGAAGTAATAAAAAAATTCCTTACCATTCGTTTTCGGATTTGCTGTAACCAAATTTGTTTCTGTTAGTATTCATACAAATAACGTTACACATACCAAGTCAACTAGAAGTCGTATTTCCACCACTCAAATCTAAATATTTAATTGGTTAATTAAAAATTAAAATTAACTTGGTTATAACCAAGCTTTAATAATTTTGTTTGATTCATACAAAATAACTTGCACCAATGTCTACAGTAATAATAATGATGCGTTCTCCCTGTTTCCACATATTTTCTTATAGAATAGGGGGGCAAACGAGCAATCGGAGCCTTTTTGCGACTACATGAACCTCCACATGCCACCACCGCCCGTCATCCGCCCATGAACATCCACATAATTACAATGCCGATGCGTTGCCCTCCTCCGGCTACTCACAAATCACACGAGACGCGAAACTGAAGATGTCACTTTACGGCGGTATTATGTGAAGGGATTGTTATTTCCTCATTCTCCAATTCCGACGGGAATCGGCGATTGGACATGACCGGAGAAAAATCAGGCGCAGGACCGACGGCTTAACCTGCACTTCGAGACACGGAGGTGGAACAGTGCAACAGCGCGACTTCAGACTGAAATTGGAAATTGAAAAATCCCAATAACTCTGGCCTGAGCGGGAACTCGAAACCGGGACCTCACGAATGTGGGCCATTCTACATTGCATATTAGGTGTAATGATTACAGCTTAGTAGCCCAATAGGGCACACGCTGCCGGGTGTTATTCTTTTAGTGAAATTTGCGTAAATTGACGAGTGTTTTTGTGTTTTAGGTACTAACTGCGCGTTTGTTCTCGAAAAGAAAGGCCTGTGAAACTAATATCTTAAAAAAGGTAATACATATAGCGATAATAACTGAAACATGTAGTACATATATCGATAATAACTCGAGTAGATAATACATATATCGATAATAACTCGAGTAGATAATACATATATCGATAAAGACTCGGGTAGATAATACTATCAGATAATCCGCTTGCTGGCTCTCCGAACCTACCATATCATCCACGACTTACTTACCATTCGTGTTGACAGTTTCTGTAAGCAAATTAAAAGAGGTCATTTAATTATGATGACTTGGGGAACTGTCCGTCCTATCCAACATGGGCACACCTTCACAAATACACGCGCGTACACACACACACACACACACACACACACACACACACACACACACACACACATACACGCACGCAGACGCACACAAACAAGTTATATTTAAGAAGTTTTTATTATGATCATTAGGTCAAAGCGTAAGACTAATTACTTTAATGAGTACATTTTAAATGACACAGTCTGTTATTTATATTCTTTAAATGGTTATATAGTACTCAAAAATAGATCATCAAACCCATTTGTTCGAGAAAAACCCCAATCGAGTAAATATATTTTAGCCCTATTTGAAATGAAACAAAACTATGTTGTCTTCAAAGGTAATTTTGTGTGAATTAGTATATCACTTGCATCTCTTTTTTTATTAGATAAACAATTCTATCCTATTAAATGGACAAAATAATACAACGCACATTCTATAATATTGTTCTGCTTTCTGAGAAAGTTTACTACAGTGAAAACTCTAAAAATGAGTCTTCCATTCTTCAATCAATGAAGAAGTACTATTCTAACATTACTTACGCGACGTTCTGCTTGCTGCAATCAAAGAGCAAACTCATTACTACTACGTTGTATAACAAGTGTATCAAGACAGTAATGCAATCTAGTCATAGATCTGTCAGTCCATGATTTAGTCATGGGACCAATCGATCTATGGATCATGGTACTTCAAATCGTAAAAATCAATTCACATGTGAATTTGGCAAAATTATCGACTTTCATATTGCCACACAAGAAAACGTCGAAGGGATCTTAATTCCTAATAAAATAAAATCTTAACAGTAATTGAAGTATATAGAATAGGGTGCAAACGAGCAATCGGTGCCTTTTTACGATTGCCGACGCCTATGAATATCCACATAATTATTATGCCGATACGTTGCCCTCCTTCGCCGCCCCAATGGGCTACTCACAAACCGCACGAAACGCGATAACGTAGGCGTCACTTTACGGCGGTATCAAGTGTGTGAGAGGATGTAGTGTCGAGCACTATGCAAGGCGCTGCCTGCTCCTATGCAGCATGGCATACCTCTTATTAGGATTTCTTGATGTAGTAGTTTCTATGTGATCCCCTCGTTGATATTTACTTTTCTGCAGTAGGTGAAAGAGCTAAGTCGTCAGTAACGGTTACCAATTTCATGGAGATTTTCATAGATAATGTAAATGTGCTATGCTCATGTTACAGAGTAAAATAAACTATTTAATTATTTTATGTATATTCACTTACCACTACTAGGACCTATGGAGTGGTGGGCTGCTGGATTCTGATCGAAAATAGCTAAAATACAAATATTTAATGAATATACTTCGAATTTTGTGATTAATGCACTATTTCTATTTCTACGAAAATTGTCATTGCTTAGATAATACACTTCTCTCAGTAGCACAAGCTGCGGTGAAGTATTTGACTAGAAAAGTGTTGTGCAAAATAAAATAAATTTGATTTGTTTTCTCAATCAGGCTAGATTTTTAAAATAATAAAGAGAAAAAAGTACCTAAACGCCTATTATCCCCGAAGAGGTAGGCAGGGGAGTGCTGGTCTACATCCACAACTCGTTAGTCCAGTAGATATACAAGAACACCCACGATTAGCCAAGGTACAGAGGACTATGACCTCACAGGTGGCATGCCTATAGCCACTTCGGGCACATTAAAACAATAATCCATTTTATACAATGTACATTTCTGATCTTATTTAATTACTTCGAAACATTTGTTTCACTATAATTTTGCGGGTGAAACCAAGTGGCAAAGCTAGTTAAGAAACGTATCTACATAACATAACACTTACAATAGTAAAAGCGCGCTGGTACATTGAATGGGAAGAAAAAAGTCGCTTCTGAAAAAACTACAAGCATTGAAATAAGTATTATTATTTTTTCCGAGAATTGAATTAGGGTCAAAATTCAATAAAAAAAATTAAATGTGAAATTTAGTACTTACTATTTGAAGTTACTAAACACGTTAGGAACAGATAACGGAAGAACATGTTGATTAATTTGTAAAAGGAATCTCCACAAGGCAAGGTTATGCCAAATGCGAACAGAACTTTTCGTTAGTTACTTCTTATATATTCTCATACATTTTATGTATCTTCATGATCGCATGTCACGAGTATATCATTTTATATATATTTTTTATTTATTTTTAAAAAATCGTGTAACATAAAAATGCTAATAAAGGTTTTTATTAATATTTATAGCATATCATATCACACGCTTTGTAATAAAAATTAAATTCTGGTCCTATATTGTCTAAATCCAGTTAAGATACGGAGAAAGTGAAGAATTCATTACATTAGTGAAGAAGACTGACAAATAGAGTCCGGATTATATGCAACACAAAAAGCTCCTTATACATAACATGCAAATAAGTATTGAATGCCTCAAATATGCCTAAATCTGGCAAAATATACAAGTGTATCTTCTGTTTTAGTATATTTATAAAATATTTAAGTTTTAGTTTTGTTTGTTGATAAAGAAATAATAAATCAATAACTTTTTTGTAAATAGATTTATAGTAGAAACATTATGTTTTAGATGCTTAAAAATGTTTTATAACTGGTAAACAAATTTCAACCCTGGAGCTATAGATTACTTAGCATCCAAGTACAAACTTTGCTATTCATTGTATATAGAAGACATTTGTTAAAAATATATTTAAATTTTTTGTTATATGAACTTAGCGCATTGACTAACTGCGTCACAATATTAAATAAACACATATTACCATTAATAAATAAAATTCGCGGTGTTAGGTGTTTAAGATGGCTATGCGCACCTAATCCAACATCGGTAATGATAAATGAATAAAAATAAATGGATAAATAAATTTTATTTCTCAAAAATCCTTAATTACATTATCATCATAATTACATAACATTATCGTGATGATGTTATCGTATCCTTAATTACATAACATTATCGTGAGGCACCCCCATTAAGTAGAAGATAACTTTTCTTGGGGCTGTCCCGCACATTCCCTTCTTATTACAATATTCTACTTGTGGCAACTGGGAGAAAAGGTAGGTTCTTACGCAACGATAATATTAAATGTAGAACATATAATTATCTTACAGTCTGAAGGTCACTGAGAGAATAGCGGCTGTTTGTGCTAAACTTAAAAGGCTTAGTATATACTTTCTTAATGATATTTGAGCTTTATCAATATCAAGAAGTCTAGTTTTTGTTGCAACCCCCAAATAGGTGGTATACAATATGTAATAGTGGATTTCACGAGTGAAATGTATATTCTAATCAGAAGCTGATTCGACATAACACTTCTTAGCTTTTTAAATATCCAAATAAATTTCCTGACTATGGAAACGGTAATATATATGTGCGGGTGCCACGATAAACTTTAGACAATTATAGTCACAATTTATATTTATAGGGGCTCCTTAATTGTGGATTTGTATTTTAAAATACCACCAGGCTAAAACCTTAGACTGGATGTAAAGCTAATGTAATTACTTTTCTTAGTATTAAAGGTAAGCAGATTTTGATTGAGCCATCCAGCAACCTTTGCAATAAACAGGAGTAACAATAGAGCGCTTGAGCACTCTAGGCAATATTCCAGTGCAAGTAGAGATTGGTTAGTTGAATAATTAGAGGTATACAAAAGTTCTTTGAGCGTTTTATAAAACTGGCAGAAATACTGTCCCATCCAGGAGAGCTCCCAGAAGCCAGTCTACCAAGAACGGTTGCAATCTCTTGTGGATAAATATCAAACAAAACAAGGAGGAAGACTGAGAATGAGTAGCTGCACAACGGTATTGTTTGATATTATTCTTTTGAATCTTTTACGCAGTCTAAAGTTTTGTCTTCGATATATTGTCTCTTAAGCTTTCTTGTCAAATCTGTGCCAAAAATTACGTAAACGTTTCTGTTAATTTTAATGTTAAATTGTCGTAGTAATTTCTCAATTTGAACTTACACTTGCACATTACAGTCCAGGGTTTCAGAATGAGTTTGTGTTTATGTATGTTAAATTTAATTTTTTTTTGTATTTGGAACCAAGAGTGAACTTTAGTACTTTAATTACTGTTTCAGGAAATACATTTTGCTCAGTAATGTTACTGAAATTAGAGATATCAGTTAACGACATATATGCATGTCCACGCGAAGTCTCATATTTAATGGTTTTGAGATATTAAGATTGTTTTACTATATGACATATTTTCACGAAAGTCGTAGCGTGGTCAGTTGTATTCAGTATGGCTTCACAAGTTGAATGAACTTGTTTGTCCGGTTTTATAAAGATATGGTCAAAGCGGTGACTCTCCCTTGTTGGTTGGTTATGACCGGGAAGAAGACCGTACACGTTTAAAATATTCAAGTAATTCAGTCTGTTTTGACGCTCGTAAGCATTTTCAGTAAATTTAGGTATTACATTTATATTAGTGTCACTTGTCAGTGTTACATTTTTACATGTTTTTTTTTTTGGAAATAGTAAAGTAAGGAATCAATAAATGGAAAAGGACAAAATAACGGCCACCAGTTCATTTATATTTAAGTGCAATTTAGTAAACTGAAAGTAACTGATAAGTAGCATTATATTCATATTACGAACTTTTTGGTGTTTGATCTCTTTTATGCCTTTGATATTTTATGTGTTCGTGTTTCTAATTTGAAAGTATTGGCAATCATTTTAAGAAAAAAATAATTGGATGTTATTCTTATGTTTTTCTTTGACTGTCTTCTTAACTTGTTTCGGTTATTTTAGGAAAAAAGTATTACTTTTTCAATTTTAATTGATTCATTGATCATCTCGCGTTAATCATGTCACCAGTATGAAGGCACATGGATACAATTACAGCAAACAGAGCCATAACTATGATTTAAGAAGGACGTTCTCAGCGTTACGTGGGTTTGCAGTTGGGTTTTTCCCGAGGAGCTGTCCAAAATGTATGGAATCACTTCCAAGACA
>JAFELO010000146.1:288548-302940 GCA_017140195.1 Eumaeus atala
AGTAATTATGTGGATGTTCATGGGCGTTGGTAGTCGTTAAAATGTTCCGATTGCTCGTTTGCCTCGGCAGATCCTGTTTAATAGCTACCGACGGCCATGTAATTCCCCATAAGTGTTATGGAGATGTGTTGCCCTCATTCTCTCGTACCGTCCAATGAGCCACCGGAAATTCACAAAGCATAATCATTCTTATAACAGTAATACTCTACTATTTAATATATGGAATATAATTGTAAATGTCTCTGTATTATATTAATATAATTGTAAATGTCTCTGTATTATATTAATATAATTGTAAATGTCTCTGTATTATATTAATATAATTGTAAATGTCTCTGTATTATTTTAATATAATTGTAAATGTCTCTGTATTATATTAATCTACCCCCGCACCGGTGATCATAGTTCAGCACAATGACAATCTCATGAAGTTCAACGTTATAAATAAGCCCGTAACTTGTTTGTGTTACTTTTATATAACGATGGATCTTGAATTCGTTGTAATATTTCCTTAAAGGGTCCCCTTAGAGTATTTAAAATATATGTAAATTCTACAAAAGTACCCATAATATACATAACGCTCCTACTGTGCCAAATCTTGGACATATTGTAGTGCGAAAGCGTTTGAGCAGTACAATTGCACTGTCTATCCCCCCATTATTCACTACCGATAAGACGGACCGACACGACCTGAGAGAAATCTGGCACTGGATCGACGGCTTAGTGTGTTCTCGTCAGGCACGGAGGTGAAACATCGCCAACTTAATATATAAGCTAGTATAAATTGAGAAATCGCAATATAACTTTTTGATCTAAAATTGAACATGCATTAGAACATGAAGCAATGAATAACCTAGCGTTGAAAATAAATAGAGCAAGAGGTAGTGCTATGCCCCATTGCAGCGGAACTGGTTCGGCACGACCTCGTACGTACATCTCGCGAACATGACATCGCCGCAAAGTAACAGCCACGCTGTTGGAGGTTGAACGTTGGAAAATTATGTCGATGTCTATGGACGTTGGTAGTCGTCAGAACGCTGCGTTTGTTAATTACTTATTTATATGTGTCAATGTGTTCCATCAGGATGGCTATATTACCGTCGTAAGTGGTGAACTCTAGGCGAGGACTACAACGTGTATGATGGTAAGCCATAACACATCACAGAAGTACACGCCCAAGGTGTCTACATTTCATAAGCCTTTATACATATTTAAAAATATGGTACAAAAGTGTTTACAAGTGGGCTGAAAAATCTTAATATCTCAGAGCAAAGTTTGACACACAATAGTTTAACAGTGTTGACGAGAGGGCATGTGTCAATATAACCTAGCATGCTCTGTGTTATAAAATCATAGGGATAAAATAAAATACGGACAACTTCAATTGCTCAATATATTCAATTTTGTTATTATTGCTATTAGTATTTATATTATATACATACAACTATTAGTATTTATATTAGTATTTATATTATATACATACAACCAAAGAGAAACAAATATATTTATGAATTATGATCACCATCTTCCATTGTTATTGCTGCGGTCAGTCTGGACGTATTGCTTTTTCTTCGTATTTGATTCTGAAAAACGAAAATATTATTTAATGTTGTTAAATGTGTATATCATGACCATCGGAACATCAAATCTGTCTGCGTTTAATGAGTTTAGTCATAACTTCGCAGCTTCACAGGAGAAGTATACAATCTCGGAAGTTAGGTAACGTCACATAAGAGCGTTTTGAAATATTCAACCTTTTTCTCTTAATTTGAAAAAGTTTTTTTTTTTTCTTATAAAATCTATTCGGTAACAATATAAATAGGGAACCAATTTTAAAATTAGCTTAAGTGCTTAAGTATAATTCGTATTGACTTTGTATCCTAGTCTTTCAGAAAATGATTGATATTTTATAAGCCCTAGAGAAAAGTGTTATAGTATTGCAAAGAATCCAAACTGATCTTCAAATTTGTGTTTAGTTTTTGTGCAGTTTTCAAGAAAATGTCTATACGTGGATCACGGAAAAACATTATTTAAGATTACACCGTTTTTGTGCGATTTAACATCTCCAATATTTCGGAAATGCTAAATCAAAACTATATTGGTCCCTCTAGCGGACATATTATAAAAGTAGTGCATTTACAAACTCTTTAAGGAAAAGAGTTGGTGATGCAGAGCGCTTCTGTATGAGTAACTTGATATCACAATTGTTGCACCCACCTTTAGAAGTGGCAGCACTGATGATGTTTGTCACATCTTCTAATTAAGGGGAGTGTATTATTATGATTATTAATAATAAAGGTTATTAATAGTCATTCATGTTCTTTGCGATGATATTATTCAATGGTATAACTAGTTGTTGGAGATATTTACAGAAGAATACTAAGACTGACACACCTCATCACGATGGATCGGGTCTCTCTGTTTGTCCTAATAGATAAGTCCTCACAAATTTCAGGCCTATAAAACATTTGGCACCGTTTTGATCCTTTCTTCATAGATTACGGCTGTATCTTGGAGGGAGATATTCAATATTTTTTAATTTATATATGTAGTAACATAAAGGTTTCTAAAGGTACGGTTGCAATAATAATCAACAAGATCGTTATGTAAGAAAGTTCTACTTTTCAGTTCTATACCAATAATAACTCTATCCTCTTCACTTTTGAGAGTAGATTTGTGTTATTCAATACACTGTATTATATAAGGTGAATCTATGGTGAATATTTATTCAGTGTGTATGAAACACTTACCATTATCTCTAGCCTTCAAAAGACGACACCACGACGTCTACGATTGATGCCAATGCCGAGGTCAATGTAGGCGAATAGAGGTCTGTGTCCTAAAATATAAAATAAGAATTCGAGTCATATTGCCAATAATCTTAATTGCTAGCAAACCCCCTTGCGGTTCCACCCCTATAATTCCGATTCTACTAGTCGTAACGTCATGGTATATAACCTATAGACTTTCTCGATACATGGACTATTCAACACAATTTTCATTTCTCAAATTCGGGTAAGTGGTACTTGAGGTTCATGAATTCCAATAAACAAACTCTTCAGCCTTATATTATTAGTATAGATACTGAGTGCAGTTTCACTAATTACTTGTAAAGTGTTAAAAAGCTAGTAGTTAGATGCACAAATCTTACCACACAAATATATCATATTAATTGCCTACTTCTAATCCGAATCTGTGCAATCGAAATTTGTAATTTTTTGACATACACGTTCCTAATTGTCTACGCTACAACATTGCTGTCACTTTAAAAAAGGTTGGGCCGGGCCAGATTAATTCAGCCGAATTACGTAATACGCCTACGTAAATAAACGCGAAAACTATACTAGCAGTCCATCCCGGCTTCGTAGGGATATTGCACAAAGTACGGAAAAAATTGATTTGAAATAATTATAAGTTTTAATTTCGGCCTCGCTAACATTTACCATTGCAGTACCACATGGTAAATAATTCAATTTGAGACAGCACGACGCCATTAAGGACAGCTAGTTATCAATAATTTCTACATCTGCGATATATGAATTTGTTTAGATTTTTTTTTCACACCGTTATCGAAGTTTTCATGATGATCTGTAAGTTTTAGAAAATGATGAATAGACTATGCTTTATTCTTCAGAGATAATGTAGAATTATAATGGTGAAATAATTTTCCAATTGGATCCTGTAGTTTTAGGAGTCTATTTAATGCAATCAAACAATCAAATTTTCCTCTTTACAATATTAGATATCGGTTATTATAGAACACACAGGACTTTTCTGCGTTTATTTTCAATGCAGTCTGATATTTTAGTATGTATTGGATTTTATCATTACTAATTATTGTACCGATACAAGATATTGTCGCAGGGCTTTCTATACATTTTGTTTATAATATATCTAGTACATGTAAGAGGCGGTGTTATTGCTACAACTGCATTAGAATGGCACGACAGGGAAAGAACCCCAACCTCGCCCAATATTGGCATCAAGTGATGTTTATGCTGTTGTGTTTTATGCGCTTTGCGTAAGTCGCGTCCCATTAGGAGGAAAAAAGAAGGCAACATATCTACACATCCGCTGTTCTGGTTGTTCGGAAAATTTTGAGCGTCATAAATTGCCTAGTATTTTATAGATATGTTTTAAGATGAAATCAGTAATCAATTCATGACTATCTGGGGAATGGAGACAGTAGAATATTGTGAATTCATTAAACTAACTAGGCAGTGATGGCAATATTTTATATTTATGCCTCAAATCCAAACTAAAATAATTGAAGTAGGGATATGCTGCATTCCAGACGAACTGGAACGGTACGACCGGGCAGGTACTTCTCGCTCACATGATGCAGCCGTAAAGGGACTATGCCATCGCGTTTCGTGCGCCTTGTGAGTAACCAGTGGTTCATTGCTTACTATGAAAAAACACTTACCCTTCTCAATTTCTATTTCGATTGGAACGTAGCGTCCTCTTAGTCTGTTTGGTATTGGTCTATTACGGTATATAATAGGAACACAAGGAGGCGGTCCCTGATGTGGGCCCAGTGGTGGGAGTAGAATTGGGCCTAGAGGTAGGCCTGCAGGTGGGCCTGAAGGTTGTGCTGTAGACAAAAAATTGGGTACTTAATTTGTACATCTACAAACAGTTGGACAAATAGAGAAGAGTCAAAAATTTGAATATTTAAATAATATGAACAGAAGAACAGTAATTTACAAAGAACGAAACAATTTATTACTAAAATTATATTTATTAAATTATATAAATGGATAAAAGAACGTTCATTTTTTTATCCATATACATTTACAAGGAGTTCTAAATCTTTCGCTCACACAACTTGCTCTACCGGTGCAGGTGTTGTCAACTCAGTTAGAATTTGTCGAAGTTCACAACCATTTATAACAAAAGTAAGTGTTAAGTATCCAAAATGTTGGGCCAGTCGTAGCAATGTGATGTGATTACACTTACTGTTAGCAGAAGCGCTGGAAGACTGTTCTCCTGTCCCTAATGAAGATATAAAAAATAATTAAATGTTGTATTTAGTGAATTTTGTGACACACACTCGGACTATTGTAGCGCAAACAATTTAACAAAATTCATATAGATCATTACAGAAGTTATTCACCCGTAATGCCTATAAATATTAACCGTATGTCATGCAAGAACCACGTTGTTGGGTATAATGGTTATGATGAAATCAAACATGTATCTTGTTTTTAGTTACGTCATCCTTTCGCTCAACATAATTTTGACCAGATAAATCAACCTAAAGCACGGGACTTTCCATGAGATGACCACCGCCGCTAGATGATGCTGAAAATTAAGATAATTACTGAAGCTACATGTATGTGAAGATAAAACAATAGTGGTGCTCGTTCAATCTTTTAAGAGTATATTTGTAGGTACATCGAGAAAAGTGTTGTAGTTTTACAGTACTGGGAATTGTACACCCCTTCTAATGCAAAATGTCTAACATTCACCTGCAGCACCAGTGTTAGGTGATGATGATCCCGGACCACTTCCTTGTCCGCCAGGTCCTACAAATAATTAATAGCTTATTTAATTTAGATTTTATTGATATTTAAATTCCAGAGTTTCTTTTAATTAAACGATAATGTAGTCGCAATGAATGAGATAACATAAGTATTTAAAATTGTGTTTCTACGTTATTGAATATTGTTCAACCGTTTGTTTCCGACTGTTTAGAGAACTGAATGTAAAATGGCTTATCATCACCTGGAGAGCCTTCTTCGTTCGGTCCTTCACCGCTGTGAGAATTGGCTGAAAAATAGAATGTATTACAATCGTATATAAATGTAACCAGATGAATAATTTCGTTGTAGCGTCGTTGGCTTGGCCGAGTGCATTACTAAGAGACATTACACGGTAAGACTACGATCAGGTTCTGTTAAACAATCTTCACGTCAACCCTAATTGGTTGGTATTGCCAAATTTACGCGGAGTCGTACAAATGCATAGAGTTTTTAGAGATTCGCTTAGATAATTATCTCTACCGGTAATGGGAAATAAATAAGGATTTGCCCTGGATCTCAACCATTTATAACAACAGTAAGTATTATACAAAACCTTGTTTCTACGGAACCAGTGTGATGTTAGTTACTTACAGTTATTAGGAGTATTGGTCGATTGTCCACCTGGTCCAGATGAATCTATAGGAATAATGAAATGTTACCTTAAGAGAATTTTGTGAAAATCTCTCCGACTGCTACGGAGCAAAAAATTCAATAAAATTCATACAGATCACTACTGAAGCTTCTCTCTCGTAGCGCTTTAAATAGTAACTGGACGTCACGCATCAACGACATTGCAAACGTTGATCATAACCGATGATATTGAGACATATGTCTTATTTCCTTCGCGCAGTTATTTGTCTCAATACAATCGTCACCAGGTCAACTTACTTGAAGCACCAGAATTTCCTGGAGAGGATCCACCGCCGCTTGTTGATGCTGAAAATTGAAACATTCTTTTACACATTGTAATTAGTAGTTCCGATGAAATAACAGCTTTCAATATTATCTATATGATTCTATCATAATATTCCTATAGGTACATTTGTATATTTTAAATGATGAACTTACAACCAGATGGAGTACCCGGTGCGGTGCTACCATTGTTACTGCCACCTGAAATAAAATCAAAACATTAAACATCTTGTGTGTGAAGATGGAACAATAGTGGTGCTCGTTCAATTTTTTCATAGTATATTTGTATGCAATATGTTTAACTTTCAATGAAAATGAATGAGATAACATATGTTTTAAAAATTGTGTTTCTACGTCATTGAATATTTTTAACGGTATGTTCCTAACTATATATAGAAATATTGAATGTAAAATAGCTTACCTTTACCTGGAGAACCTTCTTCGTTCGGTCCGCTGTGAGAAGAGGCTGAAAAATAAATTGTATTACAATCGTATAAAAATGTAACCCGATGAATGCCTTCGGTTTGGCGACGTTGGCTTGGCCATGTGCATTATTAGGAAATGTTACATGGCAAAACTACGATCAGGTTCTATTAATCAATCTCAACGCCAACTTTCCTATTTGATATTACCAAGTTTACGAGCTTACGTGAAAGGGCACAGAGCTTTATACCTTTCGCTTACATAATTAACTCTATCGGTATGGCCAAATAAATTTGAATTTGCCCAGGATCACAACAATATAACATCAATAATTATTAAACTGTCTGCTGGACAGGCAGTATCAGTGTAATCTTTGATACTTGAAATAGTAATTGTACGTCACGCTTAAACCACATTGTTAACGTTGATCATAACCGACGATATTGAAACATATGTCTTATTTCCTTCGCGCAGTTATTTGTCTCAACATAATCGTCACCAGGTCAACTTACTTGAAGCACCAGAATTTCCTGGACAGGATCCACCGCCGCTTGTTGATGCTGAAAATGGAAACATTCTTTTACACATTGTAATTAGTAGTTCCGATGAAATAACAGCTTTCAATATTATCTATATGATTCTATCATAATATTCCTATAGGTACATTTGTATATTTTAAATGATGAACTTACAACCAGATGGAGTACCCGGTGCGGTGCTACCATTGTTACTGCCACCTGAAATAAAATCAAAGCATTAACCATCTTGTGTGTGAAGATGGACCAATAGTGGTGCTTCTTCAATTTTTTCAGAGTATATTTGTATGCAATATGTTTAACATTCACCTGCAGCACCAGTGTTAGGTGATGATGATCCCGGACCACTTCCTTGTCCGCCAGGTCCAACAAATAATTAATAGCTTATTTAATTTAGATTTTATTGATATTTAAATTCCAGAGCTTCTTTTAATTAAACGATAATATAGTCGCAATGAATGAGATAAAATAAGTATTTAAAATTGTGTTTCTACGTTATTATATATATTTTAAACGGTATGTTTCCAACGGTTTAGAGAAATATTGAATGTGAAATAGCTTACCGTTACCTGGAGACCCTTCTTCATTCGGTCCTTCACCGCTGTGAGAAGAGGCTGAAAAATAAAATGTATTACAATCGTATATAAATGTAACCAGATGGATGCTTTCGGTGTAGCGTCGTTGGCTTGGCCGAGTGCATTACTAAGAGACATTACACGGTAGGACTACGATCAGGTTCTGTTAAACAATCTTCACGTCAACCCTAATTGGTTGGTATTGCCAAATTTACGCGGAGTCGTACAAATCCATAGAGTTTTAAAAGATTCGCTTAGATAATTATCTCTACCGGTAATGGGAAATAAATAAGGAGTTGCCCTGGATCTCAACCATTTGTAACAACAGTAAGTATTATACAGAACCTCGTTTTAACAGAACCAGCGTGATGTTAGATACTTACAGTTATTAGGAGTATTGGTCGATTGTCCACCTGGTCCAGATGAATCTATAGGAATAAATAAATGTTGCCTTAAGGGAATTTTGTGAAAATCTCTCCGACTACTACGGAGCAAAAATTCTAAAAATTCATACAGATCACTACTGGAGCTTCTCACTCATAACGCTTTTAAATAGTAATTGTACGTCACGCTTAAACCACATTGTTAACGTTGATCATAACCGACGATATTGAAACATATGTCTTATTTCCTTCGCGCAGTTATTTGTCTCAACATAATCGTCACCAGGTCAACTTACTTGAAGCACCAGAATTTCCTGGAGAGGATCCACTGCCGCTTGATGATGCTGAAAATTGAAACATTTTTTAACACTTTGTAATTATTAGTTCCAATGAAATAACAACATTCAATACTATCTGTATGACTTTTACGAGAATACACCTATAGTTAGATTTGTGAATTCTAAATGAACTTACAACCAGATGGAGTGCCAGGTGCGGTACTACCGTTGTTACTGCCACCTGAAATAAAATCAAAACATTAACCATCTTGTGTGTGAAGATGGACCAATAGTGGTGCTCGTTCAATTTTTTCATAGTATATTTGTATGCAATATGTTTAACATTCACCTGCAGCACCTGTGTTAGGTGATGATGATCCCGGACCACTTCCTTGTCCGCCAGGTCCTACAAATAATTAATAGTTTATTTAATTTTGATTTTATTGATATTTAAATTCCAGAGCTTTTTTTTAATTAAACGATAATATAGTCGCAAGAAATGTGATGACATAAGGATTTAAAATTGTGTTTCTACGTTATTATATATTTTTTAACGGTATGTTTCCAATTTTTTAGAGAAATATTGAATGTAATATAGCTTACCTTTTCCTGGAGATCCTTCTTCGTTCGGTCCTTCACCGCTCTGATTGGAGGCTGAAAAATGAAATGTATTACAATCGTAGATAAATGTAACCAGTTGGATGCTTTCGGTGTAGCGTCGTTGGCTTGGCCGAGTGCATTACTAAGAGATATTACACGGTAAGATTACGATCTGGTTCTGTTTAACAATTTTCACGTCAACCCTAATTGGTTTGTATTGCCAAATTTTAGCGCATTAGTACAAATGCATAGTGTTTTAAAAGATTCGCTTACATAATTATATCTACCGGTAATGGGAAATAAATAAGAATTTGCCCTGCATCGCAACCATTTATAACAACATTAAGTATTATACAAGACCTTGTTTCAACGGAACCAGTGTGATGTTAGATACTTACTGTTATTAGGAGTATTGTTCGATTGTCCACCTGGTCCAGACGAATCTATAAGAATAATGAAATGTTACATTAAGAGGATTTTGTGAAAACCTCTCCGACTACTATGGAGCAAAAAATTCAACAAAATTCATAAAAATCACTACTGAAACTTCTCACTCATAACGCTGTTAAATAATAATTGTACGTCACGCATAAACCACATTGCTAACGTTGATTATAACCGATGATAATGAAACATATGTCTTTTTTTCTTTGCGCCATTATTTTCTCAATAGAATCGTCACCAGATCAACTTACTTGAAGCACCAGAAATTCCTGGAGAGGATCCACCACCGCTTAATGACGCTGAAAATGGAAACATTTTTTTAACACTTTGTAATTAGCCGTTCCAATGCAACAACTACTTCCAATACCATCTATATAATTTAATAATAATATTGCTAAAGTATAAGTACATTTGTTAATTTTAAATGATGAACTCACAACCAGATGGAGTACCTGGTGCGGTGCTACCATTGTTACTGCCACCTGAAATAAAATCAAAACATTAACCATCTTGTGTGTGAAGATGGAACAATAGTGGTGCTCGTTCAATTTTTTCATAGTATATTTGTATGCAATATGTTTAACATTCACCTGCAGCACCAGTGTTAGGTGTTGATGATCCCGGACCACTTCTTTGTCCGCCAGGTCCTACAAATAATTAATAGTTCATTTAATTAAGTTTTTATTGATACATAAGTTCTTGAGCATTTTAAAATTAACGATAATATGGTCGCAACGAATGAGATAAGTATTTAAAATTGTGTTCCTATGTTATAGAATTTCAACGGTATGTTTCGAACTGTTTAGAGTTATTATATAAATATTGAATGTAAAGTAGCTTACCTTTACCTGGAGACCCATTCTCGTTCGGTCCTTCTCCGCTGTGAGAAGTGGCTGAAAAATAAAATGTATTACATTCGTATGAAAATGTAACCATATGTATGCTTTCTTTGCAGCGTTGCTGGCTTGGCCTTATGCATTACTAAGAGATATTACACTACAGGACAGCGATCTCGTTCTACTAAACAATCTCCATATCAAATTTCTTACTTTGAATTTCCAAATTTACGAGCATACGTCACAGGGCACAGTGTTTTATACCTTTTCCTTACATAATTATCTCTATCGGTATGGCCAAAAAAATTTGAATTTGCCCAGGATCACAACAATATAACAACGATTATTGTACCATCTGTTGGACTGGCAGTAGCAGTGTAATGATGGATACTTACAGTTAGTAGCAACGTTTGTTGATTGTCCACCTGGTCCTGACGAAGCTATAAGGAGAATGAAATTTTATATTAAGAGAATTTTGTGAAATTCTCTCCGACTACTGTGACACAAACAATACAACAAAAGTCATATATATCATTACAGTAGCATTTGTCTCGTACTGATTTGAAATAGTATTTGTACGTCACGCCTGAACCACAATCTTTAAGTTGATGGTTATGATGAAAATAAAACATTCAGACATTCTTCCGCTCGACACAATTGTTACCAGACCAACTCACTTGAAGCAACGGAGTTTCCTTGTGACGATCCACCGCCGCTTGATGATGCTGTAAATTGAAACAATTTATAAAAAAGCACGCTGTATTAAGAGGTAGGCAGTGGTGTGCTAGTACATCCACAACGCGTACATACAGTAGACTTACTAGAACATCCACGTATAGCCGAAGTGCCACTTTTTTAACACTTTGTAAGTAGTTATTGTAATGAAGTAACTACTTTCAATATTATCTATATGATTTTACAAGAATATACCTACAGGTACATTTGTAAATTCTAAGTGATGAACTTACAACCAGATGTAGTGCTTGCTGCAGTGCTGCCGTTGTTACTGGCACCTGAAATAAAATCAAAATATTAGGCATCTCGCGTGAAAAGATAGAACTCATTTAATTTTTAAGAGTATATTTATAGGTTCGTCGAGAAAATGCTTGTAGTAGTCGAGTACTGGGAATTTTGTGCCTTATTTTTGTATATATTTAATATCTACCTGCAGCGCCAGCATGAGATGATGATGATGATTTTGGACCACTTTCCTCTTTGCCATGACCTGCAAAAAATTAACTATTTATAAAATTTAGAATATTTTTTATAGTTAACTATTATTTAAATCCAAATTTTTATTTAAGTTCCATAGACCTTTTCTTTATTAAACGATAATATAATCGCAATGAATGAGATAAAATAAGTTTTAAAAATGGTGTATCTACGTATTTGAATATTGTTTAACAGTATGTTCCCAACTGCTTAGAGAAATATTGAATGTAAAATAGCTTATCTTCACCTGGAGAGCCTTCTTCGTTCGGTCCTTCACCGCTGTTGGAAGAGGCTGAAAAATAAAATGTACTCGCATTACAATCGTATACAAATGTAACGTGACGAATGCTTTCGGTGCAGCGTCGTTGGCTTGACCCATTTCATTACTAAGAGACATTACACGAGAAGACTACGATCTTGTTCTGTTAAACAGTCTCAATATCAACTTTCTTACTTGGTATTGCCAAATTTACGAGCATATGTGAAAGGGCACAGTGTTTTATACCTTTTGCTTACATAATTAACTCTATCGGTAAGGCCAATAAAATTTGAATATGCCCAGGATCACAACAATATAACAACAACTATTGTACCATCTGTTGGACCGGCAGTATCAGTGTAATGTTGGATACTTACAGTTAGTAGCAACGTTGGTTGATTGTCCACCTGGTCCAGATGAAGCTGTAAGTTGAATGAAATATTATATTAAGAGAACTTTTTGTGGAATTCTCTCCGACTATTGTGGCGCATACAATTCATCAAGACTCATACAGATCATTACGGAAGTATTTATCTCGTAACGCTTTTAAACGGTAATTGTACGTCACGCGTGAACAACATTGTTAACGTTGAAGATTATGATGAAAATCAAACATATATATTTCTTTAATTTAGGCCATTCTACTGCACAACACAACCGTCGCGAGACCAACTCACTTGAAGCACCGGAATTCCCTTGAGACGATCCACCGCCGCTTGATGATGCTGAAAATGGAAGCAATTTAAATAAAAGTACGCTATAGTTAGAGGTAGGCAGTGGTAGACATCCACAACACGTAAATACAGTAGATGTACTTGAACACCCACGAATAGCCAAGGTACCACCACCTTTTTAACACTGTGTAAGTAGTAGTTGTAATGAAATAACAACCTTCAATAATATCTATAAGATTTTTACAAGAAAATACCTAAAGGTACATTTATAAATTATGAGTTATGAACTTACAACCAGATGTAGTGCTTGCTGCGGTACTACCGTTGTTACTGGCACCTGAAATAAAATCGAAATATTAAGCATATTGTGTTTGAAGATAAAACAATAGTGGAACTCAATAAATTTCAAGAGAATATTTGTAGGTTCATCGAGAAAAGTGTTGTAATAGTCGAGTACTAGGAATTTTGTGCTATATCATAATTTATATTTTACATCTACCTGCAGCGCCAGCATGAGATGATGATGATGATCTCGGCCCACTAGTGTCTTCGTTTTCACCTGCAAATAATTATATTATTTATTAAATTTAGTTTTTTTTATATAGTTAACTATTATTTAATTTCAGATTTTTATTTATAGTCCATAGGTTTTTTCTTTAATTAAACGATAAAAGTAATGATCTGTATGAATTCATACAGATCATTACTGAAGCTTCAGTCTCGTAACTTTCCTAAATTTAAGTCCTATGCCACGTTGTTAACGTTTATGGTTATAATGAAAATAAAACATATGTCTATCTTTCTTTACGCTATTCTTTCGCTCAATACAATCGTCACCAGATCAACTCACTTGAAGCACCAGAATTTCCTGGAGAGGAACCACCACCGTTTGATGTCGCTGAAAATTGGAACATTCTGTTAAAACATTGTGATTATTTCTATTGAAATAACAACTTTCAATACCATCTATATGATTTTACGACAATACTTCTATAGGTACATTTGTGAATTCTAAATGAACTTACAACCAGATGGAGTACCCGGTGCGGTGCTACCATTGTTATTGCCACCTGAAATAAAATCAAAACATTAACCATCTTGTGTGTGAAGATGGAACAATAGTGGTGCTCGTTCAATTTTTTCATAGTATATTTGTATGCAATATGTTTAACATTCACCTGCAGCACCAGTGTTAGGTGATGATGATCCCGGACCACTTCCTTGTCCGCCAGGTCCTACAAATAATTAATAGCTTATTTAATTTAGATTTCATTGATATTTAAATTCCAGAGCTTCTTTTAATTAAACGATAATATAGTCGCAATGAATGAGATAACATAAGTATTTAAGATTGTGTTTCTACGTTATTATATATATTTTAACGGTATGTTTCCAACGGTTTAGAGAAATATTGAAGGTGACGTAGCTTACCGTTACCTGGAGACCCTTCTTCATTCGGTCCTTCACCGCTGTGAGAAGAGGCTGAAAAATAAAATGTATTACAATCGTATATAAATGTAACCAGATGAATAATTTCGTGATAGCGTCGTTGTCTTGGCCGTGTGCATTACTAAGAGATATAACACGGGAAGACTACGATCAGGTTCTGTTAAACAATCTTCACGTCTACCCTAATTTGTTGGTATTGCCAAATTTACGCGCATTCGTACAAATGCATAGAGTTTTTAAAGATTCGCTTAGATAATTTTCTCTACCGGTAATGGGAAATAAATAA
>JAFELO010000147.1:0-29664 GCA_017140195.1 Eumaeus atala
ATAGTTACATCACTGACACGGGTACCCGTTGTCAGCCGCAGGTGGTGCTGTAACTTACGGGCCGTTACTATACGATCACGACGAGCACTTAGTTGGATGTACCGATCCTCATGAGTCGCTGTTATTCGAACTCTACCTGAACCAGGTCTCCTGGCAACACTGCCAGTGTCTTGGACGCGATTCCATACATTTTGGACAGCTCTTCGAGAAAAACCCAACTGTAAACCCACGTAACGCTGAGAACGTCTTGAATCATTGTTATGGCTCTGCTTGCTGTAATTGTATCCATGTGCCTTCGTACTGGTGGCATGATTAACTCGAGATGATCAATGAATCAATTAGAATTGAAAAAATTATTACACTTTTCTCCAAAATATTAACCTAAAGTAAAAGTTAAGAAGACAATCAAAGTAAAACATAATAATAACGTCCAATTATTTTTTTCTTAAAATGATGGCCAATACTTTCAAATTAGGAACACGAACACATAAAATAGAAAAGGCATAAAAGAGATCAAACGCCATAGAGTTCGTAATATGAATATAATGCTACTTGGCAGTTACTTTCAGTTTATTAAGTTGCACCTAAATGTAAATAAAGTAGTGGCCCTTATTTTTTATATATATATATATATATATATATATATACTGAGTTTAATAAAATGTTTGACATCGAAATTGGCTAGCAAGTCATCGACGCTTACGCTTAACCTTTGGTTGTGAAGATGTCTAAGAGCATAGTTCATCATCATGATCTGCAATATAACGTCCACTGCTAAACATAGTCATACAGAGCCATGCAGCGCTCCCACCAACTTGACAAAGTCCTCATTCTACTGGCTAGGAGGCATCCGGTACAGAGCCGCCACCTGGGAATAACCTTTCTTGCCCATCTGTTATCGGTTCTGCAAGGTCATGTCGGGTGGTACCGTTACTATGTAGTACATGAATAGTACAGCTAATGGCGTTTTTTTTTTTTTAATTATTAGCTACACTATACAATAAAAGAATGTTACGTCATAATCCTCACATGGTGAGTGTAAAGTGATCGTATAAAATGAAAGTCAAGGTACTTCTATTTAGTATAGGGGGGCGAACGAGGAATCGTATAATTTTTAACACCTGCACAATTACTACGCCAACGCGTTGCACTCCTTGCCTCCGCCTCTCTAAAGGGCGGCTACTCACAAACAGCACGAACACGAAACCGAAGATGTCACTTTACGCCGGTATCATGTGAGTGAGAGGTATCTGGCCCAACTCCGCTTCAATACAGCATGGCACTATCTCTAACTAAATAAAAAAAGAAGATGTAACATTTTTTTCTATAGTAAAACAGGGCATAGGATCAGTAGGTGCCTCTTGATTACTACTCTCATAATACCACCGTAAAGTGACATCTTTAATGTTCCGTTTCATGTAGTTTGTGAGTAGCCCGTGGCCCATTCGTGTAGGGAGAAAGGAGGGCATCAGCATAGTAATTATGTGGATGTTTATAAGCCTCTGTAGTCGAAAAAGGCTCCGATTGCTCGTTTTCCCATTACTCCATAAGAAATCCACTGCTGGTCATCTTCACAGAAATTTGTGAGGGTTACGGGCATCGAGGCGGACCTCATAACCCGGGTAGGGTCGCAAGGGGACGACTATCCCCTCTGTAACGGGGCCGCAATTATTAGCGGGTTCGCCATCATGGCTTATGGGCTTTGTGGTGTGTTGGCGGAGCGCGAAGCTCGACGACTGTTCGGAGCGCGATGCACAACGATTGTTCGGAGCGCGAAGCACGACGACTGTTCGGAGCGCGAAGCTCGACGACTATTCGGAGCGCGAAGCTCGATGAAATATCGAAGCTTGACGACTGGTTGGAGCGCAGCTCGACGATTGGTCGGAGCGCGAGCTCGACGACTGTTCGGAGCGCGCATCTTGATGGCTGTTTGAAGCGCGAAGCTCGACGAATAATCGCAGCGCGAAGCTCGACGACTGTTCGGAGTTTGTCTTACTCCATAAGAAAAAATACTACTGCCCATAAGCATCTAAACGATTGCTATACAGACGTACTGTGTACAGTCTTGCAATAAAAATAATTCTCAAACCGTACGAAACGCGACAGCATAACTATGACTTCGCAACATACGTGAGCGAGAGGTAGGCACTTGTGCGGCAAAACGGCTGCAATACAGCAGACACACTACCTTTTTAGTATTTTAATAACTTATTATTTAATAGGATCAAGATAATATTATCTTTCTATCAATTGGCCATTTATATGGTATCTATCGATCGGTCACTTCACGATTATTTATTTGCCTACTTCATTCATGCGTTTATTTTTTTTAAGTTTGCTTCATTCATTCATATGATAAAATAGCAATTCACCCCGGCTTCGTCCGTGAATAACAGATTGGATTGTTACCTTTGCAAATACACTTAAACGTTTATCGAGAACCATTTTATCCTATGATGGAAACCACATGAATATTCGAAACGTAAATTTTTAATAAGGATAGCTTTGGGAACTTTGGTTTATAACATTTGTACAGGGTTAATATTACTCATCATCATTATCAGCGCCTACTGGACATGGCCTCCTTCAATGAACACCAAGACGACCATTCCCTGCTACTCACATCCATCCCAGACCTGCTACTGCACGGAGATCCTCTTAATTAATAATAATAATTCTAATCTTCACCATCACAGTTTAATTTTAACAATGAGTGGTCAATGAAAATCACAGCCATGACATCTTCCATACTTACGATGTGGCAAAAGGCAGAATGATCACGTGTCGTGTCACGACATCGTTACTTATATAAACGCTAATTCTACGGCATAATTCATAACTATCAGTTAATTGTATTGATTGTGATTTATAAATTATATTCTTTCTTTACCTCATAATTTAATATCCCCTTATTTTAATAAGTTACTTCTCCACAAACGTAGTCATGGGTGGACTGAGATGTCTAACAGTTATTAAAATTATGCGAAGATTGGAGAATTTGTAATAAGTATAGTCAAATCAAAACGAGGAGCATGCACTTTTTGATTTTATCTGACTAAAGTAAATTATTTGGGATTTATTTACAACGTTACTAAAGGCAATCTTGTAAATGATTGGGTTTTATTTTGCTTGGCCGTTTACTTGTGACCCGGTGATAAATAAAATCAAGTCAAGAACTAATCATAACAACCCAAAGGCAACAAGATATAATAAGTGCCATTTGCGTTAATCGGGACAACAAATTATAACTCTTCGGGTAATTTTAATAGCTTGTGACATCTGGAAATCCGACACGTGACCATGGACCACTTAATGCTGTAAGTCTTCTAAAAGTAGTTTATAATTCTGAGATAAATAATTAAATAAACCGCGATAAAATCCGTTAAAAATAGTTCTGTTGCAAAGACTAACGCTCACATAAACTTGAGTCATCAAGAAGACAAGGTCATTTGCCATTATGCCGGTATGTAGTTAGCGAGAGGTACTTCCCCGGTCGTGCCAGCCTAATTCCATTGCATGGTAGGATGTAGTGTCATGAACCATGCATGGCACTATCTCTGTTACCAGTATTATATATAACACACAATACAGATGAAATATGCGCCGTACCTATGTGTTGTGCAGGGGTCGTTAGTGTGTGTGTAAATGTAATTTTAATATTTAATTTTATTTGTTTAAAATATAATTTGGGGTATGCATCCAGGTTGTGATATTTTCATTAAAATTATATTGGCCCAACTTGTGAATGTTTATTTATCCGGATCTGCGGTTTATTCGAGCGTACAGTAAATTGACATTTACCAAATTTGTTTCCGTGCATGGATTTCGATCACGTCATTATTTCTTCTTCTCGTGTTTTTATTGGGTTCACATACATGCCAATTGTCCCTCTTAAACAACTTTTTAATCTATGATAATGATGATGTAACATCAGCCGGACGACGTCCACTGCTGGACGTAGATATACTGATAGAGTGGCATCCAAGTCTTAACCAAGTCGTCAATCTGCAGGGACTATGGAGTGTTTCCGATTTCGGTGCAGAGACGCCACTCGAGAACCTCTCTTGCCAACAGTTATTGGTTCTGCGAGCAAAGTGGCCTGCCCATTGCCATTTCAGCTTGCTGATTCTCTGAGCTATATCAGTTAACGTCATAACCTATGCTTATATATTATTAAACAAAGTCCCCAATAGCTTAATATATATTATAATATATGTACGTGCTCGATTATCTCAAAATGTAATAAACGGCTTTTCATGCGTTTCACACTCATGAATAGAGCGAATCCTGAGGAAGTTTTTAATGTATTATTGTCAAGGTTATAGGACTCGTTAGTCTCGGGTGAAACCCAAAAAAAAAAAATCTTAAAATTGTATCGTAAATACTAAGTGCTGCTCGCTAAAACGTTAAATTCCTTATTTACTGACTGAATAACAACGGTCATGAACACAACACAAATGACGGAGTCAAAACAAATTACAGAGTTAGTCGCGAAATAATAGACGCGAATGTTACTCCTTACAATAAAACTACTTTTACGGATTTTATCGTGGTTTGCTAATTATCTAAGTAGCCCAACGTTTTAGAAGCTTTACAGCTACTAAGGACCTACAACTGTGGGCGATGCTATTGGATTTACCGTAACAGTTCATCGGACTAGCGAAGACTTTAGTGTGAAGACACACTTATACGTTTAAGTACTGAACAAAATAGCCTATTGAAAATCTGCCCCGATATTTCAAACATTTGTTAAGCTAATAAGTTAAGACTAACCGAAGTTATTTTTTTGTACCGACTAATGGAGGAAAGAAATATGTGCACGCACGTGTCTCTTTTTTGCCTCCACCGTAAAATGCCAAATGTAACACTCCCACTTTCTATCTTCACTAGCTTATAATATATAGCTGTCAATTTCCGTTTTCATGACGCACTATACACCAGCATTCTTCAATAATGTTAGTAGATCCATAACGGTAAGTTTATGAAATAGACAATCTATCTCAAATTGTGTTTAACCAATATTCTGTAGATTAATTTCTCTCTAATTGAACCAGCTAGTGAGTCTGAATGACAACAATTATTGCAAAGTTTGAGAAAATGGAAATACGGCTACGCTTCAATTAGTATTGTAATCGTTTGAAAGTAGTAATTTTTAGGTACTCGTGGTAATCTAGTAGGTATAAAAATATAACAGTATATTTATTTTCTATCAGTTCGTCCCGGCTTCGGGCGGATTTTTTATAGAATATAGAAAATTTAAAAAAATATAATTTTTAATTTCTACCACGTAAACATTACACGTCACCATGGCAACAAGTTCAATTTATGTTAGAACAACGTATGTCGGGTTAGCTAGTTGGCAATAATTTCTGCAGGTATATCCCTATACAAAAAGTAACCTCTTATTTACTTTTATATTTCATTCACTACTTTGGTCACATTATCGAAGTATTCATAACATTTTAGAGCATGTCATATAACCTATGTTCATCTGTGATAATGTAGGATTCCTATGGTAAATGTTTTTCGAAGCGAACCAGTAGTTTCGGTGCCTATTCAATGCAAAAAAATCACATGTTGCCTCTTTATAATTTTATATACCTATTAAAATTTTGGCATTAAAGCAGTTTTTCATCGCAGCGTTACTTAAGGAAGTTTTATTCCTTTTTCAGTATTTTCAAACGTGCGTTTTATATTTTTTTCTTCTAAGATATATCCGTGCGGTATTAATGATGACAAAATTAGGACACGAAACGATATAATCCGGATTGATTCGCGCGATGTAGTATGAGCGTCCAAAGCGCAAGGCGAGACCAACCACTACAGTTTTTGCCGTGTGGAAACTAGGCCTTAAACAGACATAGTAGAATCCAATGCCTCTTTTGTGAGAAGAATATTAGAAATTCCAGGGCTCATCAACTCGAAATTATCAAAGGAAATTAAATTACAATAAAATTAGATCATTGTGAAACCATGATTCATTACTTTGATAAAATAGCATACCTATTCATTTAATATCAATACACAATTTGAGTAATTGGGATTATTATACCATATTTGCGTCGTATTCACGAGGGTAATATTTTACAGTGGAGGACTGATTAATAAATATTTAATTTAATTCTGTGTATTCATATTTTTTCCAACTTGTCTTCTCTCTCTCTCTTACCTTATAAGAGAGAGAGAAGACAAGAGCGAAACGACTTGGTTCTTTACGCATTTGTAACCGACTCCCCTCTTTTGAAGCCAGATAAAAAGTTGCTGAAATCTATGGTACCTATCTAATGTGTTTATTTCGTATTTCAGAAATCAATTTCGGTCGTTATTTTTTTATTGGAAACAAGGAAACTAGGGTCTGATGATGGCATTCCAGAGAAATCGGGAGGTAGTTAAGAAAGCTAAAGCTGATCGTCCCTACGAAACGTTTACACACACGAAGCCCCTTTTTTAATTAAAGCACTACAATTTTTCGAAGATATGTCCGTCCGATGTTGCCAACATACAGCAGCAGTTCTAAACAATTTACAACAGTTGTCTTGCGATTGGGCTTCATTAGTTTGTATTAGTAAAAACTTTACTATGGCATAATGGCACTGAAAATGAAAAATAAATTATATTTTACCTAAAAAACAAACATACTATAATATACCACAATAAAAATTTAAATATTAACAAAATTTTCCATTTTATCTAAAAATGTAATTTCTAATGATGCCATAGACTTGAAGTTGGTGCCAAGGCAACGGCGAATTAGTTTACTCCTACCATAGCATACAAAGCATGCGGCGAAACATGATATTATTAGATAAATCTTATCATAGTGATTATCACTATGGAACCAAAAACGAAGCGCATAGCGAAAATGAGATATTCGCAGCATGGTGATGATACATCTTTAAGAACTATCAAATTAAAATAATATTTCAAATCAGTGTATCTATTCTTTGACTGAAGTTTTTCTATTTCTATGAACGCCAATACAGTTGACATCTAATTAAATCGGAAGATACTCGATATATTGTGGAAGAAACAATGTCATGATGAACCTCTGTCGACCTAGGCGCCGCCACGACCCAGGAGGTACCTCCCGCTCACATGATGCCGTGGCGAAATGATAGGTATGCTTTCATAATGTTTGCGAGTTATCGTTTAACGGTTAGACGCCTTCATAACAATTACGTAGATATCTGTGGGTGGTAGTCGTGAAAATACTCCTACTGTTTGTTTGCATCTGAATAGCATAAAAAATTAATAATTATATCATCTTATTGCATTACTTCGTAACGATAAACAAATTACTGCAGGTCCATAATCTGTAAAATGATTCAACTTTAGGTGGACTTAAGTGAGTGTAATCAGTTGAACTGTACTTTTTAACGGTTTCAACTCCGATCTCCGTCCTTTATGAGATCGATAAATTTCAATTTTACGGTATCTTTTAGGTTAATAATAAATATAGCCAATCTCTGAATCAGAGATCCTTGAGTAAATCCTCAACTTCAATTTTGATTAAACATTGTTTATTACAATGAGTTTGTTAATTTGTTTTTTTATCTTTGTGATTTTTTTGGTTCTCGGATTACGTCGCAGAATGTAACTTCTGTTTAAACTAACACGTATAACATTTTTTTTTATTCATTCATGATAATATAGGATAATAATGCCGCGTCGAACTGCAGACGGATTAGGCCAACACGAACGCGCAAAGTCTCTGTCACTCACAGGATACCGCCGGATATCTCCCTTAGGGATAATGTACTAGCACGGCTTAGATCGGTTTAGGACAAGAATAAAGAAATAATAGAAATATATAAATGAAACAATTGTAAAGTGGCATCATAGAATAAGATTAGTGTACATAAGAAAATAAATGTTACAAAGAACAAAACTTTTTGTTTCTTGTTTTGACAATGGTATAGTACTCGTTGCGTACTGTATTGAAATTTTATATATTTTTTGTTATCACATGGTATGCATAATGGGAGAACAAATTTGTATTAAAGTGCTATGTTAGGAAAACGGGCATACTTGTCTTTTTAATGGATAAACTGTTATTGATAACAATAGTTTATCTATCTTGTCTTCATTACCAGACCTCGAGTATATTACTCCGTCCCCGACGAAACCCATTGACGTAAAACTTAGATGTACCCTTGACTCACAAAGGTAATATTCACAATACGCTAAAAATAAGGTCGCGCCAGTCGGGAAATTTAAACATTCTATGAGAATAAAAAATATTCTACATGAATCGATTCGTCTACACAGTATAAAAGTATGTTCATGTTTGTAACCACGTGATGTATACTAGCTGCAATCCGCGGTTACACTCGCGTAAGTTTCGGTCCGTCCAAATACCGGAATAAAAAAAATTATATATGTTTTACAAGCTGTAGTCATACCTACCGAAGACAGAAAATGACATAAAAATCGACCTAGTTATTTTGAAGGATTTCAACCACAAACAACGTGACCCGTGATATTTATACATGGTGGCCTCGCCACGCGGTTTCACCCGCGTACTCCACCCCCAAAAACGCATCATTACAGGTGGAGTTTCATAAAATTCGTTCTTACCGTATGTCTGTACCCTAAAAAGAACGTACCAGCCAAAGTTCAAGTTTGTATGTGTTAGCTTCTGAGATTTCATGATTAATCAGTGAGTGGTATTTCGCTTTCATATATATAAATATTTAGACCATCGATATATTATAGAAACAACCCCTAGGTAAAACTAAATTCTAGTGTATTTACCAGCGAATCCCCAACAATTCAACATATCTTTTTCATGGTCTGCATGGAAATGGTAAGAGGTTGTATTGTTACAGATAAAGTGACGCGCCAAGCAATGAACGCATCAACCGTTTGATGTATTCGATTTGAGATAAGTGAACAATACTCAAAACCGTCCGCATTAAATGTATGCACAATGTAAAATTATGTAAAATGCCCATACTTATGCACACATGCTTTAGAATGATAGTTGTTTTTTTTTTCAGAATAGGAGGCAAACGACACCGATGAACATACACATAATTACTCTCTCACCCCTGTTTTACTGGTGCTATCATCGTCATTATCATCTTTGTTCATCCGTCAACTGCTGAACACGTTGCACGCCTAGACGATCTCACTATAAAGTTAACTTAAAGAATCTTATTCACGATATGATCTTCCAATTTCTTTATTAAAGTCAAAATTATTACTTCTAATGATTACAATACGATTCGAGATTTGCCTAGCACATTTATTCGCTCATTACAGCGCCGAGTACATTTTGGCTACCGTGCGTGGGCTGCCCTCTACGCGAGAGTCGGGGTACCCCACGGCCTCTCTAGCCATGATAAGAATAGTTAAATTAGTTGATATAAATATTCTCATATCGGGGCACATTTCTCCCATCTGCGGGAGAGTGGGGCAGTGGACTCCTTTTCGTCCTCAAACCTAGTCTCGTCGTCAGACGAGTACTCACTGCAATCCAATGAAACCGTATTGGGCTTAACTTCGCTTCCACAGCATAAGTTCAGGTCCGAAAAAAAAATATCCTCTTATCATTGAGAATACCTTTTTAATAAAAGAATCAATGGTGAAGTAAGCCAAAATCTTGACACTGTACAGCACATCTCAAATATTTTTTTTTTCTTTTAAAATTCAAGAGGCACGATTATCTAATAAATTTAATAACTACTTTGATTAGACCCATGACTTATAAGATATAAGATTATGAATGCTATTTAGCATGGGGCCATGGGGCTGGCAAAGGGATGTGTAAGTGAGGATCGTGATTTAGGGCACTTGTGTCCCTATACCCGTACCCTGTAAGGATACATGAAAATAGGGCTCCATAACAGTAATCCTGTTTAAATACAGATAATCTATTAATGTCCTTTTAAAAATAAGCACCATAAAAAATTTGCTTACACGCACAGATTTTTACACACACACATCCTTACGGGGAAGCCAGAGGGAAGCGAGTACCCTAAATCGCGATCTTCTTACAAATACGCCGGTTGGAAAAATCTTTACTCTATTTAATGTTCTACTACTACAAGTTGTGACTTATATATAACAGTCGAAAAAATAAAGTGAATATATTACCAAAAATAAAGACGCGACTAACTCATTAGCATAATATGAATAAACATAATCATACATTCAATAGAAATACGATTTAAAAAACTACGTGAATTTTCTTTAATATGCACAGGTAAGAACTGTAACACTGTCGTTACGAAATAATATTTTCCGCGATAAATAATATCCCATCTGATACATTAAGACCGCAAGTACAAATTTACATAAGGATGAGTAGACGCGACCTTCATATATTGTGTACGTGTGGAAACACGTCATGAGTCATGCAGGCCTTGCTACTAGAAAATATTTTTTTCAAAACTGTCTAACGTTACAATCACGAGCAGCCGTGAACGATTCTTTTCACAAAAATATATAGGAAACCGTGTAAAAATAAATGGAATAACATTAGAAAAAAACAACTTACCTCGATGTGTATAAAAAAAATATTCGAACGCGTCATCGGCGAAAGGTAAACAAATTCACGTTCGGATTTTTGTGGACGAAAAAAAGTAGCACAAGTCCATTGCGAAGAAGCGAGAACGCGCAACTGAAGTGTGAAGTGTTCCGAGTCATGAGACACGAGGCTCGCGGGGTGATAACCGCTGAATTCTGATAAGCACGTTACGCGAAGAAGTTATACTAGTACATAGTACTATCACACCATGCTTACACAGTACCGTGTGAAGTTCACGAGAAGCACCGGTGCCATGCTATTTTTTTATATAATAGGGGAGCAAACGAGAATTCGGGGCCTTTTTTACGACTACCGACGCCCACGAACATCCACACAATTACCTCGAGGTTATGCAGCATTTCATTCCCACCTCCGAAAGGTTTTATTTTTTTAATATATTCACGTACGGTTGGCGCAGTAGCATAGTTGCACGTTACGTAAGAGGTCACGAGTCTAAATTCCGTAGGTCATGGATGTTTATCTATATCGCGATTCTATAAAACATTTAAAATACGTGCAATTTATAAAGTATATTTCCGTTGCTAAGTATCTGTAACACAAGTCCTTATTGTATTTAGCACCGGGATAAGCTAGAGCGGTGTGCCAAGTCCACAGATTATTTTATTGATAGAACAATGAACCGATACGGACCACTGCACTATATGGCCTTCAATATATATTGACATATATTGACAGTTATATAACTGTCCACATATTGACGAACATAATATGCTATCCGTCTGTCCAATTGTGTTAACAGCTGTAAAAACCTTGGATATTTCGTTTGACACATTAAACTTTATAAAATGTAAATAAGGACACATCATATGTTAAATAAGGTTTATTTTATTACTGATTTTATTAAATGTATTTGATGCAATTTATGAATTGGACGGGTTTATATTTCTAAATAGTACTATACAATAAAGGAGAAAAACAAGAAATTGGGCACTTCTGACGACTGACGTCGCCCATAGATATCTGTGGTCATTAGGGGCACGAAGCCCGACATCATACCTGTCAGTTAGCGGCTGTATCAAGTGAGGGAGACCAGGAACTGGACCACAGTAAATGTGGGAGTAGGGATTCGATGCGAGACCTCGCATCTCCAAAGCGCGATCCCGCATCTCCAAATCACGAACACGCGGATCCCGATAATTGGAAGACTAGCCAAAAGTCTCATACTTTTATTTATGATTTCGTTGCTATCATCGTCGCGTGTTCGTGCATCGCGATTTCAGCTACATTGAATCTGCCCCCCCCTCCCCCCGTAAATATTCCGTAAAAAAGTACAATCATCTGTTATTTCAGATTGTAATCTTTATTATTTCTTAATTTCTTATAGAATAGTGGAGTAACGAGCGATCGGAGCCTTTTTATGACTACCGACGTCCATGAACTTCCACATAATTACTATGCTGATGCGTTGCCCTCCTCCCTCCCCTCAATGGGCCACCTACTACTCACAAACAGCACGACGATACTACGTGAGTCTTATTTAAATCTATATCTTTGTTCTTTGTTAAACTCTTATTTTGTGTGTTTTTCAATAGGGTTTGTGTGAAAGAGTACCAAACGTACACAAACTAGTGTTTGTATTATTGCATAACGCATGTATAGTATTAGCAGGATTAGTAGTAATTACAGTACAATATATGACACGTATCACAAAAGTTGATTGTATAAACAGAATCCTGTAGTTGTAAACCGATTTTATAATAAAATAAAATAAGAATGTCGAATCCCTGAGGCAAGTATAATCACTATTTACGTTTTAATGTCGTTCATACACAAACTCGGGTCACTCATTTCGATGTCCCATTGTGGGAGTAGGAGGGCAACGCATCGGCTTAGTAATTATGTGAATGTTCATGGGCGTTGGTCGTCGTAAAAAGGCACCGATTGCTCTTTCTGCTTCCCCCCCCCCCCCCCCCCCCNCCCCATTCTTTAAAAAATGGGAAGGAACGGATGTTTTTTGTTGTCCTCTCACTTTAAAACTACAAGAAGGAATTTTGATAAAACGTAGCAATACATTTATACATACGCTCTACGTTTGAAATACTAACTTTTGCATGTGGTTTTCTCTGTAGTCCACGCTGACAGACTCCCGGGAAATAGTAGGTAAAAAATTACTAAAATAGATAACTGTATATTCCAAACTCAGATTGAAAGGCGAGTGTTAGTAAGGCGAGTGCGTTATATGCACCGAGTTACTTACCCATTTGCGTTGCTACAGCACACTCATATATACATTTAGTGGCAAGATGTGTTAGGACCTTTTTGTACTTAGTCATATTACTCGTCTTCCCATTTTGTTGTTTCGAAAATTGTTGGTATGCATTTTGTTGTTACAAATAAAGCATTATCAATTTATCTATCTACCTTGTGAGTTTCGTCTCTAGTGACTTTAAGTGCGGCTGGGATTACAATACACGGATGGGTATGATTTATAGCTCTCTCAAATAACTATTTGGATTTCATGAACATGTCACGTCTCGTATTCGTATATATTTACGCCGTCCAGTGTTGTAATACATCACAATTTTTTTTTTCTTCGCAATATGCCGGCTACGAACAAACAGACAAATAAATTTCGCTTACATCTATTTCGGAAGTTGTTACTTAAATTTTTTTGTAATAAATGAATTGATATTCAGGGGCATCAGTTCCCTAACGTACCCTATCTATCTCCGACGAATGAAATAGATAATAGGCAATTTTGTTTTGATTGAGCTACCAACGATATATTAGTAGACGCCAGAAATTGTAGTTGTTTTTGTCTTGTTTTGTGGCTTGTTGTAGTATGTTGTCTTCCATTAATTCAAATAATATTTTATGTAAAAATAATTAAATAAAAGAGCAAACTATTCGAATACTAACTGAAAACAAATAATTATAATAAATTTATTGTAATTAGTGTCATTCGCGTAAATTTTGTCTTAAGACATCGACCGAAATGATATATAGTAGTCGCTTCTACAGTCTAGGCACATTATTTATTTATTTTATATATTTTAGTGTCTGTTAAATTAAAACAACAAGTTATATGTATTTCTTAAATCATCGTTTACAACTCCACTTTATAGGTTTGCTAAGAAAGAAAAGTTCAAACTCACGAATTCACGCCCAATATCTGCAATTTTATTTATTTACTTGGCACTTGCGTTATCGCGACAAATTTAGTGATACGTGAAAATCCATCAAGCCATTCAGGCTCTAGGAAGGAACGTAGCTGCTTTGATAGGGTGCCCCGCCACCCCAAACCTCTCGATACAAATGCAGAAGACTACGATCCAAACTGTGTGACAATCAGGGGTCGTCGTCCCAGACACATTCTGTCGTACGAATATGACCGCATCATGCCAAATGTGAGATACTTTCAGCAAAGACGCTCTCAGACACGACACCGCACATGCGGTAAAGGGGCACGCAGACGCCGTCTGGCCGGGCGAATGCAAACATACATACGACCCAGACACACGTCAAGTCAGACAACAATACACACGTTCGACCACGAGCGGTCCGAACGACGTCCTTAGAGTAGGGACTAATCCCAATACAATCCGCATTTTGCGTAGCTCAAATAATACCGCCGTACTGCTTAGGTCTTATGAGACGTTATCATCGTATGTGGGTCATGCCTCCCGTCAAAAGGTGAAGGGGTGACGCCCCCACCGTGATCCTCTCCATGAGTCAAACGTTCATGTCAGCGTAGAGGTCATTTTAGCTACTGTTACCAACTCACTTATATTGGGATAAATTTCTACCATCTATCTGCGGGAGAGTGGGGAGTCGGTAAATCTTTCGACCCCAAACCGAGTAACGGCGCCAGATGAGTACTCACAGCAATACGATTCAGCTGTATTGAGCTTCTCTACGCTTTCACGGCATAAGTTCAAGTCAAATCATGGCTAGTTTAATCATCGGAAAGAAGTGAGCTTAAATTTTTTCTATGAAAATATATGAAAACGCTTTACGCCTCACGATTTAAAAAAAATGGCTCGATCGCAAAAATCGCAAAAAATCCTAAAATGCTTTAACAAGAGGAGTGCCATGCTGTATTGCAGTGGAACTGGGCCCTCGACCGGAGAGGCGCCTCTCACTCAACGATTACACCGGCGTAAAGTGACGTCTTCTGTGTAGCGTTTCGTGGGGTTTATGAGCAGCCGGTGGTCCATTGGGGAGGGAGGAAGGAAAGCATCACATCGGGATGGTAATTGTGCGGTTAGTTCTCAGTAGTTCCACTAGTCCTGGGCACGATAGCGGCCGCGGTAACGGTGGAACAAGAGGTGCTAAGAATCTCCGTGCTACGGATTTCACCTGGCTACGTATTGCATCTTTATCAGAAAATAAAATAATTTAAATATTGTCTCTATTTGTATCTAGCTCCAGAATCCCGAACCCTATCAGTCAACTACAGGGCGTTGTCGAGGTTAGGATATATAACTTTTTAATGAAAGATGCCTCGGGGAATGAGAATATGACTTACTTTTTAAATTAATGTTCTGAAAACCAATTTAGTTTTAACGAAATGTGAAACTTAAATTATCTGGATAAATAATATATAAAGTAACCAGGGAGAAGTATACATTTCACTTATGTTGTTTGGTTGTGACGGTATATTGCATTGTACGGTATTGCAGCAACGCAGAGCTGTTTGCAGCACTATTTTCGCCCATCCAATGTAGACAGTATTTCTTACATTTGCATTTGAGATAAAATTGCAACGGAAAATGAAGATACAAGGGCACACGTATTATCCTAACTTATTAACATATTTATCTACAAGTATTAAGCAATACTGTACAAGACGTTGATGAGTGTGTAAGAGATTATTTTAATTTATTGTACCAATTTTTGCAATATTTTTGTTTTTTTAGTCTTAATTTCTTGAATAAAAAATTTAATTATAGTTAAAAATAAATATATTTTTTGTAAAAAAAAGAAGAAGTAAGTACTGCGCGGAGTTTTTCTCATATATTTGAAGAAAAATTAAAGAAATATCCTCTGACGCCCCCGGCCTAGGTATCTCAAAAGTGAGAAAATATACTAACAATCTTTACAATCATATATACAAGCCCACAAGAAATATGTCACGCATCGATCCGATAATCAGTAATATTTCAGATGCACTCGGTAAAATACATTATTTATGTTATCAGATCACGAAACTGCACAGACTCTAGAATTTAACATATCATTAAATGTAACCAGAAGACAACACCGAAGTACTGGTTTGGTAAAAAAGAAGTATGAGCGCTGAAACTGTGACCAAATTTGTAGACTGCATATCACCGTTATCATTCTGAGAAGCAATAGAAAAAAGCCACACGGAGCAAAGCTTTAATATTTTTCACGATTTATTTACGCGGTTCTACAATCTTTGCTTCCCCTATTTAACTATAAAAAAGTCAGTAAACCAATAAGATGTAGATGGATAACAAAAAGTCTAATAAAATGTTGTATTAAAAGAGGCAAACTCATGAATTTAAAAATGAATAATAATAATTGGAACGATATAAAACACATTTCAAAGTACAAAAAAATTATACACAAATCGCAAGACATTGATAACATAAAATATATAAGAAACTCCATAAATCAATCACAGAAAATAAAATCATAGGTAGAGGAATCACATTTTTATATGAAAGTGATAAAAATCAACGACACATCGAACCTCAAAAAATAGTGAACATTTTTAACCAATTCTTTGTCGAGCAAAACAATTGAACAAATTATGTAAATGACCCAAAAATAACACACACAATAGAAAATAATAATTATTCCATTTTTTTACAACCTACAGTACCTTACAAAATTCAGAAAGCTATATTGTCTTTAGAAAAATTCTAACGTAACCGGGTACGATGATATAATTACCGAAATAATCAAAAAATGTGCTCTACCTATAGGTTTACCACTGAGCCATATTATAAACCAATCCTTTACTGGTGTATAGTTAAACCGCTCTATATAAAAGATGACATGAGTGACCTCAACAACTTTAGGCCAACATTAATTCCGATTAAAAATAAATTCGAGAATATCATGCACAACTGAATTAATACCTTTATAAACAAACCTAGACTATTATTTTTTAAATAAACCGTGATAAAATCCGTAGAAGTAGTTTTATCGTAATGACTAATATTCCTGTAAACTTAAGAAATCAAATATGGGTTTAGAATAAAGTGCTCTATCAGTCTTGCTTGTTCCAGTCCAACAAAAAAAAAAATACAGAAAATCTAAGTAAGGGAACCCGATTAGTGTCAGTATTCCTTGATATGTCTAAAGTCTTCGATAGAGTGTGTCACATAAGGCTAATAGATAAATTATCCAAAGATGGCATTCGATATAATGCATTTCCTTGGATTAAAATCTACCTTAGTGGAAGACAACAATCAGTAGAAGTAATAGAATTGAACCCAGTATATCAACATATGACAATATATAGATCATCATATGTTATAAATAGATATGGTATTCCACAGGGGAGCATACTTGGCCCTCTACTATTCTTATTAGACATAAATGGTCTCCCTAAAATGATTAAACATGACAACATACTTTTCGAGGATGTCATAACACTAATAATTAAAGATAAATTAAATAACAAAAACATCAAAATGTTTGAGAAAGAAGTTAAAGATACATTAGAAGTGACAAATACATGGTTAAAAACAAATAACATATAACAGAAAATCATTAAATTTAAATATTGACATAAATAACAAGAAAATTAATTTTGTAGATGACGTTACATTCTTAGGTATAATAGTAGTCAAGTATTGTACTGGAAATCACATAAAGAAAACGTAAGCAAAACAATTAGATCGATTTGTGTTTGTCCTTCATAGACTAAGATTACTGAGTAACAAAGAATCATCCCTGTTAGCATTCCATGGATACGCCCAATAATTCTATGTAGTTACTCGACACACTACAGTAAAGTATTTAGAATCCAAAAGAAATATCTAAGCAGTCTTTGGTATTCATTTTATGTATAGTTGCAAACCATTATTTAAAATAGCACAATATTTGACCTCGCCCTCATTTATACATTTTTGAAATGTGTATTCGTAAAAAACAATATAAATCCTTTTGAAAAGAAAGAACCCACCGATAGGTCAAATATACGTAGAAATCGTTTCTATGTACAAAGGAGATATATTCAGCCAAAATGCTTATTGTATGGCAATAAAAATATAATATAATCATTTACCAGTTAAGATCAAAAGTAATTCAATATTTTCTTAAAAAATCATTTATTTAATCTTTTAACAACAAAATGTTTATATGGAGTTCATGAATATTTAAACAATAAGAACTTACCAAATACATAACTTAACTTACCTAATAATCATTATTTATATATTTTATTATACATACATACATATATATATCTTTCATAAGCTCTGACAGCAACGTCTATTAAAATCTTATTACATAGATTGAGTGTATTTTTTTATAGTCCTCATCGCGATATTTACTTACAGCATTATCTTTCGCTTGTCCTTTGCCCGATAGGGGGTCATTGTACTCATCATCATAAACTACTTTTACTGTGAGACTAATCCGGATCTCGGCGAAAGAATTTGTTATTCCATATAAAACGTTCATTGACAAAATTTGTAGGTATTTGTAGGTTTGTATGTGTCTCCCAACACTCACAAAGCGCACAAAACGCGATAGCATAGCTGTGACTTTGTGGTGATATCTCGTTTGCGAAAGACAAGTCCCCGGTGTTACCGGCCCACTTCAAATGCAACGCACTTCTCGCCTTCAAAATTTTTGTTTTAAAATTGTATGATGTACGAAATGGGAATTAAGTCGAGCGGAACGGGTGGTGCATTCAAATTTCTATTTCAATGGAGCTCTGTACACGAAATATGGAGGAAAATGTATTGAGCGTCGTATAAGCCACGCTGAATACGGATGCATTATCCCGGACTCCTTAGAAATGATAAGCGAAAAATATGTGTCGCAGTCGTTTTGTATAAAACGCCGTATAACATTACGGCTAGACATGTTCAAAAACAGGGCCGTTTTGTTGTGGCGGGTGAAAGATAAACCGGATTGTCATTGCGAGACGTCTAACCTCATCGTATTTCTTGATTTTAGGCAGTGATAATGAACAGTATAAGTATGAAATTAGACCAAGAATTTTAAGTGCAAATAAAAAAATAAACTCGCCAGGGAAAGTTAGCCGGGAGCTACGCTCCTGCCTAAACCTTCGAACCTGTCTACGCATAGTATTTTTATTTATCTGTATTCGCCAAACGAGGCCATTGTTGTTGTCATGTCAAGAGAAGCCGCGAGTGTTAAAATTAAGAACTAAAAAGTGTCAAGAAGGCGGATAATGATTCACTTTATTTCAATGAGGCTCGCTTTATTGAATATCGTATTACGCTAAACTCTTTCTGTCATAATTTCACTCAGCCGTATTGAATCCGGCTAATCGTTGGCCCCTCACAAAACAAAACGTTTTTGAAAATAGCCAGCCGTAATTAAATACGGCGATTTAGACAATCGGACTGCGACATATACATTATTATAATGACGACCGACTGGCTCAGTTGTCCGCGTGTTACGTCAGAGATCGCGGATAGGAATACCGCCTAGGTCGTGAATGTTTATATATGTATTATATGTATTTCTATGATAAAAATCTTAAACATATGAAATTTCTTAAATATGTAAAAATATTCAATATATTTCCGTTGTCTTGTACCTACCTGTAACACAAATCCCTACAGTACTTACCACAGGACTGGGCCAACATGATGTAATAAGTCCATTGATATTATTATATTAGTATTTCGTAGAGGACGATCGAGATCACCTCGTCTGTTAAGTTAAGATATAATACGCAAGTTCGCTCACAATTAATAAATTAAGTCCACGTTATTTATTTTTTAAGAATTTTTTTATTTATTAAGAAATAATATTAGACAGTTACTAAAACACATTTCTTAAATAATCTAGCAACAAGTTTCTGTTGCACTACATGTTTCAATAACCTATTTATCTTATTAACGTATAACAAGCTAAGCATTCCAGACAAACCTCTATGGTCTGACTAAATAAAAATATTGTAGATTTTTTAATGAAAATAAATAAAAAATATAAATAAAAGAAAATTAGCAGTATATTAAGTAGTTTTTCCGGTGTCACGAATTATTTGTAATTACTTATACAATGCTCGAATTGTTAAAATGGTTTTTCACGAATTTGTTGTCATATTGTTCTCATCTACGTTACATTAGTTTGAAGTGACAGGCATCTTATACTTGACTTTGGTGAACTTTTCAATTTGGTAGAGTAGTTGCTTTGTGTAGTTTCAGAAACATCTGTGTGAGTTTTCTTCTGCGACCCTTAGTTCAGGCGACTCGTGGAGGCAATGTCCGATATGAGGACGTTTCCTTATATCTAAATTCCTTAGATCAAATTGACGCGTACTACAAATTGGAGTGATCGATTCTATTACATTCTTTCCATGACCGATAATTCCATAGGAAGCAACCGACAAATCGGAGACTTTACATGACTACTGAATCCCATAAAAACTCGCACAATTGTAATGCAGACGTATCTTTTTGTAAGAGGTGGTGACATCTGGCACCACCTCTTACAAAAAGAAAAGCCATAGGAACGAAACACGAATAGCATGGCTATTGCTTTGCTGTGGTGGTGAATAGGATGTAATTATTGAATTAATAAATACAGAAATGTTATCCTTGTTCTAAACATATTTCCACCCATATAATAAGAGTTTTTTTGCTATTATCAGTGAACTGATCATATTAAAATATACCGTGAAGCCTAGTGTAAACATGATTAGGGTTCTGGTATATCATAAATAATTTTCGGGATCCTAATCTCATAGTCGGTAATTTTGTAAACTGGCGTATATTTAAATTAGAAAGAGAAATCGAAAAACGATCAGCTGAGTATTAAATTGAGAATGGTCATTGTCACGCAGTCGCGTAACAAATATCAAAATCAGTCAGTGAAAAATTTCTAGGGTTCTTAAGGTCAGCCGCATTCATACGTTTTTAATATTCAATTTGATGTTTTATTTTATCTTCATATGGAAGATAAAATAACAGATGAACACCTAAATGCATTGAATCAATATTAAACACATTAACCGTCGCACGTCTTAGATTTTTTTTCCAGATAGAATAAATTCGTACATACATTCGTAGTACTCATCTGGAAAAAATCGAATGACGTCATGCGGAACTCAGCGCTTACATGCATCTTATTTGCGGCGGCTCACACGTTCGGAAATCTCTATCCGATATCGCGTCGTCGCGCGCTCACCTGCTATCGCTATCCGTACTGAATGTATACATTCCATATGAAGAAAATCTAATGTCTTGCGCTAGAATCGTGGAATCTCGGAAAGAAATTCCGTTTTAGGAAATCTAGTACGGAATACATGTATTAGCCAGCTTAGTTCTAGAAAAACGTTTTGTTGTACGTTAGATAATTTCAATTTAGAATCTCACATTTTTTATTTTGTGGTTCAAATGATCAATATTACTTTGAATTTGGGAAAATGCTGTGGGCACATTCAATCACCGAAAACATAATCTTTCGTGATTTTTCGTAATATAAGTGAGCTGGGCTTGGCAATTGCGATAATTTTGCATAACGCGTTTAGTAATCGCACTACCACCTTGCTGTATGCCGACACGACATATCGCTTACATGATATAGGCGTAAAATGTCAGCCTCGTTCTGTATCGTCAGGTTTGTGCGTAGCTGGGGCCTGTAGGAGGGGAGATGGTAAGGAGAGGAACGAATCTACATAAGAATTATGCAGATGTTTATGCTCTCATGACAAACACTCGATCATGGCTTTTAACTATAAAGTTATCCTTGCTGCCTGATATTAAAGCCCACAGACATAAATAGAAAAAATCGTTTTTCCTTATTTTAAAATGGTTGCCAACTCCTGACACAGATTACATAACTAAAACTGATGCAATTTGTAGGTAACATGTGAAGTATAATATATAACCAGTGACTTGCAATTTTTTCCAGCGTTGATGCTCCCAGCTATAGTCTAAGCTTAGAAATAATATAATACACAGATGAAGAAGAGCAGCCTAAAGCGCGGTCGTAGAAGTTGAAAGAGACACCAACTGTAGTTCACTTTCTGTCTCTCTTTTTTTCATTATTTTCTCACTGCGCCATGCGCATGCCACCTTATGATATGATATGAAATGAAACCTTTTATGCAAGAATATCATCTTGTACACTACATGCATACGACCGGTCATGTCGTACTGCAGTGCAGCTTTCGCGCACATAACCCCGACCCAAATAGAACGTTTGCAGAAAATGCAGAATAGATTCTTGCGCATGGCCACTGGATGCCCGTGGTACATTCGTAACATCGACCTACATTGCGACTTTCAATTAACATCGATAAAAGGACACTTCAAGGAGCTGTCTCAAAAGTTCTTTGACCGTGCTCTTAATCACAAAAATAAACTAATCGTTCAAACGTCGGAATACGACCCGACGTTAATAACCGATTCCCGTTACCGTCGGCCGAAGCACGTACTGCACGACGCCGACGACGCGATAGCCACAGCAGTTGCTAAGTCCGCCCATCCGCAGCAAAATGCCAATAGGTCAAACCCACGGATAGCAGGTTTTAGTCGGTAGTAGGTAGTAGTTATAGCTACACGACCTGACCCGACAAACTCTTCAGGCCCCCTTGGGTCGGTTGGACAGTGCATAAATGCATTCTCTTCCTGCTAGAACCAATTCGATATACACCGCTCGTTCCGGTCGAGCGTTGAAACCTTACATATAGTTACACAGCTATAAGACATATGACTGACAGAATGACAAACTCACACACACGGAAACAAGCCCGGGTTCGAATCCATAAGACGTGAGCTTAGATAAAAGCAGAAGTAATAAAACGCGATCTTAGAGAGCTCTAAAAATAAAAATTAAATCATTAACACGGCTTCTAGCCGATTTGAAGCGCAAATCGACCCCTTCCGTCAGAGGGTGGGGGAGGAGGCCGGCCTCCTCTGACAAGCCAAGCCGAAAGACGAGCTCAACTTTTCTTAAACACGTCCCGTAACATTAAACGGCATCGTGCACGCGCCGTCCCACTAGCGTGGGGAGGGGGACCGCTCCCCCTTTTCGGTTCCAAAAATAACCACGATAGGGTAATGTCTGTCCCCCTATCGTCTACCTATAACCAGAAGACAAAAAGTCTTCCTTAATCAGTCGAACCGTTAGGGCTGGACAAGTGCCGCCAATCAGTAGTAGGTCTCTCCGAAAAAAAAAAAATGGCAATAATATAGTTACATGTTGTAGGTATCAATAAAGAATATATTAAGTGACATATGACCATGCTTATTTAATATATTCTACTAGTTAATTGCATACAAATATTGTTTTTGGATATCTTCATTAAAAGGAGAATTTAAACTTACAGATAAAATAATTAACAAGTAAATTACAAAAAACATTATCTTTATATCCATAAATAATGAATTGTTCAATCTCTGTCAACTTTATCTTTATCTATACTAATGTTATAAGGAGGATTTGATTGTTTGGCTGTTTGTTTGAATTGAATAGGCTCTGAAATTACTGGACCCGGTTTGCGGCTCTGAGAGCTCTCTAGAGGTATACTCTATAATAAACACATGAAAAGAAGAGGAATCTATTACAGATATAAATAAAAGTTATAGTAAATAATGTTGTAACTTTGGTGTTAACATATTTACCCCGACCCCCCACCATGTCCACCGTATAACTGTCTCGTATATTGACAGCTATGCGACATGGTAGGCGGTCGGGACAACATTGTGGTAAGGAGGAAAGGTGGGCAATACATATGATAATAATGTGGATGTCTCTAATGGGCGTCAATAGTTGCCAAAAATGAAGAATGTTCGTTTGCATATTAAAAAAATTAACCAGCAGATAAACTTCAGTCAATCTTATCTCTATCCATTTTAAAGAACAAACCATTCTTGAAAATGAAATGCCTTGAGTATACGACTTAAAAATGTCTATAACTTAGCATACGAAACATGATCACTTTTTAATTGAATCATTGAATATTAAAGTTTTATCTAAGAACATTGATGTAAAAGTTGTATTCCGACGATTACTAAGTATGGCATTAATCGATTTTACAAGTGCACTGGTGAATGTCGGTAGTAAGACCACGTGAAATATGTATTTAGAATCATATTAAACATTATATCGTAGCTTAGGCTACAAAACTTGCGAAAATAAACTTGTGTTACAGACGTGGTTGCGTTCCATACAATTGCCCCTGTTGAAAATCAAGAACGTTGTTACACAATATTGCTATGGAAATTCAGCAGGCGCGCAAAATAAATATTAAAAAGTGTGTTGCACGTCTAAAATTATTATAATTTGGGAGACATTCGCTTCTTAAGGGGTAAAACGTGTCCCTACTATTTTAACTATCGAAATGAAAATTGTAAAAAAAATGGTCTTTAGTAAAATTTTGAAATAAAATCTATTTGAACAAAGTCGAAAAAGTTTGTACTTTAAGAGATATAGGATCTTTAGTTTGTACGCATTCCGTTACCGTCAAATAAGCACAGTGATAAATTGCTTATAATAATATGACATAATTTTACTACTATCAAAAACTGGTCCCATTTTCCATTATAGGAATTAAAATATCAAACGGAGTATCTACATTTTGAATTCTCAAATTATAATCTCCAAAATTTCGCACACTTCTTTTCGAATTCCGAAATACATCGTAATGTCTTTTGGGGATTTAAAATTCTTGAAGACTTAAATTATTAAGTGAACGTTGAAGACGTCCTGTACCGACGGAGCGGCCATCTCTGAGATATGTGGAATGTAGCAAGGACCGTAGAACATACTTGGTACAGTTGTTTCCACAGAACGGAATAATTATTGAATTACATACTGAATTTCCACTTGTTAGAGGATCCTATTTATAATTATAAATCTTTATTAATTTTTAAGTAACACACAATACGCATGTTTTACTTGGGGAGTAAGCTGAATACGTGACGGACACGAACCCAACGGAAGTTAGTGAAGATAGAATATAGAAGTAATCCTATCCGCTATAATATATAAACAAGAACAAGAATGCTAAGTAGCTGTAAAATATTTTATGTCTCTTCTTTAGTTATTTTATTTATCCTTTAAATTTGCGGTTACCACAATACCAGCATAAAAGCCATTACTGTTCATTGTGATGACGATTGACTTGAAAACTACATGGGACAGTCGTTATCATTGTTTATAAATGATAAATTATGTTATTACAACAAAACTAATTTAAAAAATAATGTTAAAGTAATTAAAAAAATAAACTTGCTTGATGTCGGCACCAAGACAAGGGGACCTGCTCCTGACAAAATACCACTGGCACTGACTTCAGGCAATTAACTTAAATTTAAACCTTTTAGTGTTTGAACCGACTTAAAAAAAGGAAGTTATTATTTTATTTCATAATTTGTTAAGTCTGAACCCGAAATAAAAATATTAAATAAAATAAAAATGACTGAACCAGACTCTGATGAAATCTTGACTATTCCCAAAGTTAAAGTAAATAAAGAAAAGTGGTCATAATCTGATCAATAAATTTCACTGGCACATTCACGTAAAAATAAGTACACATACATACCAATAGAAAATTGTGTACTTATTTTTAAGCTGTAACAGATCGTCTATATATGAATAATTTGTAATATGTAACATACATACGTGTCGAATTGATAATTTTTTTGGAGGCAATAATTTGTTACAAACTTATCAAATTCGTTGTCGTATTTGTTGTTATATACATTTCATAATCAAAATATTTTCATAATCATGGAATCCCAAAAAAACATTTAAAACCTTTCAGAGAGTAAATTGAAAGCGTTGTCAAAGAACATTTTCGTGAGGAAGATTATTATAAAAGTAATTTTGTTTAGGAAGCTCTTAAGGGTACAGTATCGCCATAGGCTATTCTGTCATAATAGTGAATGTCCTTATTTTATTAATTTATTTAATTGGTTAAATTACCTGTTGGAGTGTTGCCATGTTAAAAGTGGCCTCGAGTGCTAAAACCATTCATTCATTAGGTATAAAACATTGTTCAGTTATTCTAGATTATTGTCTGCGAATTGAACCGAAAGGTGTGTATTTGTACCCCTCTTAGGGGACTAAAGAACAGGAATATGAGGCAATATTTGTTCCCCTCGTATAAGAAGAGGGGACAAAATAGCACCAAGAGGAGGCGCTTGCACGCACAGTGAAAGGGGTGACGATGGGAGCCTCACCCCATTACACTATATCAAAGTTGGCGGGATTGTCCTGTGGTGCAGGACAAACCCATCTGTGGAGATGGAGTCAGTCCCTTTGGGGATTGATAAGGCGTCGAGATGCCTTGATGATTTAAAGTTAGGGTACACCTCACTTTTGGCAGTACTCGGCACTATAATGTACCGCGAGCCCCACACACCACTGGCCCACACTCAGGATCGGTGATGGAGCGTAAATGCATTTCCCCGCGCCAACAAAAAATAAAAATAATGTTATATCTGTACTAAAGTTCACTCAGAATAGTAGTATCAATCTTTAAATTATTGTAGGTGTTTTTGGGAAATATTATTGTTAAAAATAGGTAATCATCAAGACCGTCCATAAAAATTTTCCTTTCTAAATCAGAAAATTTACTGTCTGTTTGTGAATGCTTCTTACTAATATAACCATTTAAATATGGAATAGATCGCACTCTTATCAGGGAAACGCAGTAGAAGCAAGTACGAGCTTACAGGGAAACTAATTATGGCCGTTTGCGTGTTTCCATTTCATAAGTAGACTTTATTTCATTTTAAATTTCGTGTTGTTCGTGCTTCTAATTTAATAAATTTAATTCACGGCGACTGGTACTAAGTCTCCATGTTAATATTGATTAAAAAAGTTTTCTGGCTCAAATTTATTTCCTGGATATTTTTTTATTTCTTTAATTTCTTTTTGGAACCTGAAACAAGCAAGCTAAGAGAATCCTCACTCTCCCGCAGATGGGATAGATATATCCGTATATGAGATTTTTATATGTCAATTGTAATTTAACTATGTATTTATAAAAATCAGAGCCTGTTCGACGGCGACATGAAGTGGCGTATTGATATCACAAAACAGAGATCGATATCTATATCTCATTTCATCATCATTATCAGCCGTTACCGGTCCACTGCTGGACATAGGCGTCTTCCAATAAACGCCAAGACGACAGATTTAATACTCGCATCCATCCCGGACCGGCTGCCGCACGGAGATTCTCTTCCCATCAGTTGAACGGTCAACCAACACTTCGTTTCCCCAAACGCAGTCCCTACTCCAGAACCTTAGCGGCCCATCTGCCATCTGATCTTCTGTGTGTGTGACCAGCCTGTTGCCACTTCAGCAAGCTTATTCTTCGCGTGATATCGGATACTTTAGTTCTTTGCCTTATGCCTTACATTGTGAATTGTATCGGACTGAGAAACATCCAACATAGCACGTTCAATAGGCCATTGAAACCTACGGGACCAGTTCTAAATTAAGACCTATATCTATACTAATATTTTAGAGGAAACATTTAATTGTTTGTTTACTTCTTTGTCTGTTCGCATGTATTGAATAGGCTCCAAAAATAAAGTAATGTCAATGTTTATGAGGCCGTGATTAAAATTCTTTTTGCCATATTTCGTAAAATATCCGTATGTAGTGGGTCGGACTTCTAATCCTGTTAAATAATTTGTAAGGCCCCATGTCTACTTGGAACTCAGTTTAATGGACAACGTACGATAATCGCTTCCGTCACCGATTTCACTGACAGGTTTTTTAAAATGTAGGTAATGCAATGTAATTATTTATGTAGCCCGACGTTTCAGACGCTTTACAGCAAACACGGTCACGGGTGGATGTCGGGTTACATAAATGATTTAATAAACGGCGATAAAATCCGTAAAATTAGTTTTATTGTAATGACTTACATTCGCGTAAACTTAAGACATCAAAATGATGATGACATAAGACATCGAAATGATGATGACAATATGTGAACCAGTACGGAGTGGTACCGCAAATAAAATTCGTCGCCTGGAGGATCTCATGACAAAGCGCATAGTCAACCCGTGACCGTGGTTGCTGAAAAGCTTCTGAAACGTCGGGCTACATAAATAATTTAATAAATCGCGATAAAATCCGTAAAAGTAGTCTTATTGTAATGCGTTTTTTTTTAATACACTTTAAAAAAGTACTGGAGTTGGAACGATACCACACTCAACTACCAATATTTTATTACACTTTTTCTATTTGGACAATATTAGAATAATATAATTCGTTAAGTTTGTTCGCCTCCAGAACACGCATATAGTGTCGTTTAATTTTTTTGTATTAATTTTATGATAAATTATCTATTTATTGTACATAAACACAACGCAAGTGTGATTTTAACTTAAAATGGTATGTTCTTTAAGTAAATATTAGGTAACTTTTGTTGTATGTAATGCATACAAAAATTTTAAAAGAAATGCTGATAGCATGGGATATTTGCTACCTGCTTAAAACAACCGCTAAATTGTAAGGTACACAATATTTAGGCACGGCCGTGTGATCTCCAGACGCTCAAGCGGAAGACTGGCGCTGACAGATTTGCCAGCAAATGCCGAGCTTGAGACCGATTTGCAAGTCTACATGGCTTTTATGCTGATTTATAAACTTTTGACTTTGTGATCTTCGTGGGTTTATGCAAATAAATATATTCTTTTTTTCTTTCAATTATCGCAAGTTTTCGTAATGTCGTTTAGCGTTCCGAGATGGCGTTAGCCGAAAGTGTCGAATGTCAAAAATAGAACACTCTTGTGCGGCGCGCAACGCCAAGGATAAATTTAGATAATCTCAATAGTATACCGCTGCCGTCTAGAGAAGCTACTGCGCATTATCAATAAGCATAAAGGTAAATCAATGATTATTGCTAATTACTAGACAGTTCAATAAATCTCTTAATTAACAGTGTCTAAAGTATATAGTCCTTTTTAATGAAGATTTATTCACATCGTTCATTATCACAAAATTTCATCCTGACAAATATTTGGCAGAATTGAGATTTTGGGGAAAAATTTATAAAACCATTAAAACAGACTAAACTAAATGTATTCTGCGTACAGACTGCCAAATTTCCTAATATCTACTTATTGCATTGTACAACTGCTATTTAATGAAACAAATTTTTATTTCTTTTTATTTCAAACGTAAGATTAATTAATGTCCAATACGTTCAGTATTATAAACTTGTATAACATTAATATATATTATTTCCTAACATTTTAGTCGGTGAGTTTTATGTTGATGCGATAATCCCTTAAAGTACCCTTCAAATTTAAAACATCTACCTTAGGATTTGATAGCCAATTCTTGAAGAAGCTTTTTACGTTTATAGATAATCCTAGTTTATTTAAAATTAATTTCGGCTAAAATAACGGTACACACTGCAACACTTTCCGTTAGTAGTCATTATTAACTGTCAATGGCAACACTGCATCGTTTAGATGTCTTACTAACTATAACAACAGTGCTGCAGAGAAGGCTGATACAGACATATACTATATACTTTAAGTCACGTTATTAATACGCATCATTACATCGCCATGTTACCAGAACAGTCGCAATTCTACTTCCCACTCAGTTTCCTGGTGACTGCAACGTGCTACGCATCTACAGGACGAATTGCAATGTACAGTTCTCTAGATAGGTTGTTTTAAGCAAAGCCTCAGCGCCGTAAGTGCTAGTAATACTAGCTAAACTACCTATTGGAGCTTTGTATGGACATTTTAAAATATATTATTATTTTTGTTAATCAAATGACCACTATAGATTGTCTTTATATTTCTTTTTCTTCGTTTTGATTTCAGTTTATCAATTTCTCACCCTTTACTGTAGAATGAAAGCAATCCTTTCCCTAATAAACATTTATCAAGTTTTGAAAAAAGAAGAAAACTGATGTGGCTGAAATCATTGTAGCTTTGCAATGGTCTCTCCTGAAATGGGAACTCGCTTCCCTCCCTGCCGTACTCTATCCGGTAATTCTTGTT
>JAFELO010000147.1:38075-56877 GCA_017140195.1 Eumaeus atala
GTACGTAAAAAGACAGTCAATTCGCTCGATACGCAAAATATACTCAAAGAAATTTGATCATACAATTTCATTGCGGCATATCTACCTTATAGACTAGCGCAATCCTAACATTATGACGCCGCTGAGAGACTGAATTATATCTCAGTAGTTATTATTGATTGAGAGATGTATTAAACATTTTTTTCATCACCGACTGGATATGGACAAGTCAAAGATGAAATTTCAATATAAATTAGAGTGAGGCGGAGAAAGCCAACCCAATTCAAAAAATTGGGTTGGCTTACCTCACTCAACATATATATGTTTTTTTTGCGTTCTAACAAATCCTGCGAGTGCAATAGCAATCTTCATTATGTCAATAATTGCTTTATGATGTCATGTATGACCTTTTATCGTTCGTTGCCCAAATTGTATTTTCCTGTTATTTCCCTTTACGATTTTGTAGCAACAGACTGTTTGCAAAACAATGTTTAAATCCATTTAGCTGGGTCTACAAATTTCTAGCGTCAGTGCCTTAATGCAGCGCAAAACTACAGAATGTATTGATTATTTGATTCTGATTCCGAATACCTGTGGCCTTTGACCTTTGGCTGTAGCGAGTTTCTATCGTATTCACGCGGTGTGCATTTTTTCCGCTGGTTTGATGATGCCGTTATATTCGATGAAGTTTACTATGTACATAATCAATATTTTTAGTTTTATTGGTTACATACCATTCCCTCCCGTGTCCTAAAAATGTTCGATTTTTACAATTCACGTTGTATATGGTATAGGGACACATATTAGCTATTGGGTCCTTTCGACGACTACCGACGGCCATAGACATCCATATTATTATTATCAAGCATTGGATGGGAGCAGGAAAGGCAACGCATCTGCGTCTCCTTTCCTGCTCCCATCCAATGGGCCACCGGCTACAAACCGCACGAAGCGCAAAAACACGGCATTTTTTCTTCGCTTAAACAGTGTCATATGCCTATGGGCAAATTCCAAACGATCTCATGTATTCATAACGATATATGTATGATATACATCCCGGACCGGCTACTGCACGGAGATCGTGTTTACACCTGGTGAACGGTCGACTAACACTTCGTTTTGCTAAACGGGGCATCCACTCCAGAACCTTGCTGGCCCACCTACCATCTGTTCTTCCGAGTGTACGACCAACCTACTGCCACTTCAGCGACATTATTCGTCGCATGATATCGGATACTTTAGTTCTCTGCCTTATGACTTCGTTACGAATTCTGTCGGACTGAATAACACCCAACATAACACGTTCAATAGCCCGATGAGCTACCGCAAATTTGCGGACCAGTCCAAAATTAGGAGGCCAAGTTTCGGCCCCGTAGGTCAGCACGGATGAACGCATTGTTTGAAGACCTTCATCTTCAAGCTCTGAGGTATAGGCGACATGAGAATGTGACGAAGCTGCCGGAATGCTGCCCAACCCAACTGAATCTTTAAATCGGTTTCCTTCACGAAGTTATATCTACCTAATTGCAGTAGTTGCTCGAGGTAAACGTATTTGTCTACGACTTCCAGAATAGAACCATCGACGTTGACCGGTCTAGAGAGAACGTATTCGTCCAACATGACCTAATGACCTTTGTCGTGTCCAAGTTCATCCTAAGGCCAATACGTCTGTAGGATTAATTTAGACTTCGCAGCATTTCCTACAAGCTCTCCAACGATTATTACATAAAATACTTTAATCAGGCGCCGGAGAACCAACAAGAGCTAAAGTATCCTACGAGCTGGCTGCCAGGCTACTGAGCAACGATGAGAAACTGAAAGAACAGCTGACAAAAGACATCGACTCATTGGATTACACAAGTAAACCGAGCAGTCCTATTAAAAAATCAGGTATGTGGTTACAATAAAACTACTTTTACGGATTTTATCCCAGTTTATTTAATTATTTATTCTTTAGTTTGAGAAGCTTCACGGGTGGACTGAGATAACAGATGTACCAAGTTTTTAAAAGTACCCAAAGAATTATAATTATAATTTTAGTTGTTCCGATTAACGCAAACAGTACTTATTATATCTTGCTCTCTTGCGGTGTTATGTGTTCTTTTTGATTTGATTATGTTCGCCACTAGATCCCAAGCAGAGGGAAGAACACAGCCATCTACTCTATCGAATTTTGGATGTTTCTTAATTTCAATAGCCTCACGAATCATCCTTGGAAGGAATCGGTGTTCCCTAGTGAGGATTTGTGCTTTATCAAATCTAATGTAATATCAGGGGCCAACTGGAGCATGCTCACAGACCGCAGATTTTGTAACACTTCGGTATTTCATATCGACTATATGTTATTTAACGCGAGTTTTTATAGATTTTTTAGTTTTCCCTATATAGGAGAGTCCACAGTCATAACCAAGCTTGTACGCTCCTGCATCTTGCAGAGGGATATGGCATTTCACTGATTGTAAGAACAGACTAATCTTCTTTGACGGCTTAAAATAAGTTTTCATTGAAGCTTGCTTGAGAATATAGCCAATTATATCAGTCACCCCTTTTAAGTATGGCAATATTGTAGGTAAGCGCTTGACAGTGGCTGGTTTCACTCGGTTTCTGTGGAGCAGACGGAGAACCCGAAGTTTTGTTGTTCGGTATTCAGGTGTTGCTTGTCACAGATGCCTCGTGCTCTCTGAAACAAAGATTTACCCACGGTAGACAACTGTGCTGGATGATGATGAGAATTGCCGTTTAGATACCTAGAAGGATAAAGTAACCATATTCTTTAACCATCTAAATAGTATAAACTCCAAAATACAATTTACAAATTAGAGGCAAATAATTATTTAGATTTCTCAGATGTTTTAATCATCCGTAATCCCGACAACACATTCAGTCATACAGTTTATAGAAAACATACCCATACTGATCGGTATCTAAAAGGCAATTCTCATCACCATCCAACACAGTTGCCTACAATGGGTGAATCTTTGTTTCAGAGAGCACGTCGACCTTTTTATGACTGCCGATGGCCATGCACATCCGTATAATTACAATACCGATGCGTTGTCCTCCTATTCTCCTCCCCTCCAATGAACCACCAGCTGCTCACAAACTTGTATGAAACGGGACACCTGAAATGTCATTTTGTGGCGTGCGAAAGGTACTTCCCCGGTCGTGGTAGCCAGCGCGGCCCAAGTCCGCTGCAATATAGCATGGCACTACCTTTTACTTTTTTATCATTAATTATTTGAATCGATAAATTTAAAGGGGTTATAAATGTTATGTAACTAATTCTACACCGTGATTATTCTACATGATTCACTAACGCACATAGTCGCATAATCGAACCAAATGTATATGTTACCCAAAACGAAAGTAATTAAAGTTTAATGGCCAAACAGCGTCCTTCCTATTGGCCGAACAGCCCCCAGCCCAATGGCCGATCGATCCTCTGCGCAATGAAACTGTTTTGCCATTCAGATTATATGAAACTGTAAAATGTAAGATATGGCATACGTCAACCTGAATTGACTGAATTCTTTACTGGTTTAATATAGATATCATGCAATGCAGTTCGTAGTTTAATTTTAAAAGATTGGAGTCAAAGTATTCTAATGATGTTTAAATTGTAACAATTTACACGGCATGTAATTTACAATCTGACATGACGTATGTTTCCAGGAGTCAAATTAAACGGTGGAGCTAAACTAAACATGCCGTCTTTGTCTAAACTTGTGAAAATTGCAGAAGAGGAACAAAAGGTAAAATGAAAAGTTACTTTTTAGTATCGATTCACGTCTACTACGTGAACAGATGGAAACAGATTACTATTTCGATAAAGATCGGTGGATACAAAATGTTGGTAATGATAGTAGAATATTGTTCACCTAGCTGAATTACGGCTGTGGCCACAGAGATGACCAAAGAAAATAAGATACAAGTAGTCATTTCGACACAGTTACTCACAGAACTCGTGCTATAGTCGCGCGTAAAGCCTCACGGACTGTGCCCGGACGTACTTAGAGTGTCACGCGTGATGATGCGCTTAGTGCTTATTTCGTCACCGAACGCAGCTACGTATGCGAAGCACAGTGACTGCGTAAAAATCATGGATCTGACATCGTTATCACGTTTATATAGGACCAGCCATTTGGATATCGGTCTCCACTTCCCTATTCACCTATTCCAATAGAACGATTCGTCACTGCCAGAAACAAATCCGGTACAAGTCCAAAACCTCAACGTGCTATGCGGAATTGTGCGGCGCGAGATTTCTGATTCTGCTATTAAGAATTGAATAATCCCAATTACTTTTTTTATTCGTTCCGACCTGACAGGCGAGCCTAGGACGTCTGTGGATGAACTTGCTTACGACCAAAAACACGAAGCAGTCATGCCATTTAGATAAAATTAGAGGGTGGGCCGTTAAGTTGACATTGTCTTCTGTCTCACCGATATAAAATCTACTAAACATGATTGCAAAGGCGTAGACGCTTATTGATAAAGAAATACAGCTTGGAAGGATTCAGTTAGCATGGACAACATGGATAAAAGGCGGAAGTAATAAAAATGGTATATATATTCACACTGAATTCTTCCTGCCAGTATTATGCCAGTGGCTATGGTTGATTTTTCATTATATCTGTATTTATTATTTGGTTATGCGAGTTTTTATTAGTTGGTTATGCTAGTATTTATTAGTAAGTTATGCCATTATTTACCAGTTCAATCGATTCTGTCTGAAAGGGGACCCTCCATAGCCTCTAGTAGTATCACCGCTCATACCATTATTCAACCAGGTTTCCTCATGCTCGTATTCCTCAATGCTTAAATGTATATTTTTCATTGACTTTTATTTTATTTTCAAATATAAGGAGCAAACCAGTAGCCGGTCTCTTTCAATGACTGTTATACTCTCATAGGCGTCACCATAAGGCATGTCCTATTTTCTCCTCCCCTGTAATATGTCACCAAAGGCTCAAAAACCGCACGAAACGCGACACCATAGCTGTCTTGGCAGCGGCATTATGCGAGGTAACCCTGAGGTCATGCAAGCCCAATTTGTCCGCAATATATACAGTACCAATGGAAAAATACATACATGTATGTAGGTACCAGTATAAAAAAATATAAATAGTATTTCAAAAACGAATTGTGAAAGCCATCTTGTATTGTAACCGTGTGCTCTCAAGCTTACGAAGCGTGAATTCTTACTTGCAGGGTCGCTTCGTCGTTGCTAACGATCAAATAAAAACGGGCGACGTGCTCTTAATAGACAAACCCTTTGCAGCTTGTCTACTGTCCGACTACCACGGATCACATTGTCTACATTGTTTTAAAAGGTACTTTTGAAATATATACTTGTTAAGCAAGTAAAAATGTATTTAAAATTATACAAAGTAGTGTGTTTCGTTCTACGTTCTGTGTATTTATTCATTATGTATATAAGATTTTTATGTAGTCAATGTAAGCGCACATGAGTCAATCTGATACGTATCCTTGACCAGTGAACCCAATATCAATAAATAAGCTCAATATACATGCAGTTTTATATACAGACTCTATACCTCTTTTCGATTTTTTGTGAAATAGAACTCTATTCCTTATATTACTTTAGGATATACATTATATGCATGTACAAGTGTATCTTTGAAACATTTAAATAATTATAACGCCAACACCCACTAGTGGCTGAAGTGTGCACTTTTTACTTACGTATTTTGGGTTTGACTTTTCCTTTTTGTTTTATAAGGTTAGCTTACTTTACCCATACTAGTATATGCTGCCAATACCGCTAAGCTATAGCTCACGGGGAGGTTGCTACGGAGCTTTACGTCCGAACTAGTCACAGGTACATTTTAAGCGTACGACGGACTATGAAATTGATTCTAAGCATCTTCTTGCTTTCTCTAGAACTCTCTAGAATCGGACGTAATAGTTTTTATAAAGAATAATAAATAACTTTGTACTAGATCATTTATTAATTACTAGCTATTCTACGCTGATGGAACTCGTTCGTCATTGTAGAAAAGTAGCATAGGTTTGATCTTGGGCTTAAAACTATATGTGCAAAATTTCATCAAAATTGGTCTAGCTGTTAGCCGTGAAGGCGTCGGAGTGAGATAGACTTTTATCTAGCTGTCTCGACAGACGTTGTTCGGTCATGATTTGAATTTGTTGTCATGAGTAAACATTTAAGAAAAGTTAACGGTGAACAACCCTTATCACTTAGCGGTATGAATAATAGATAGTACCCTATTCTCAGACCTACCGAATATGCATATGAAATTGGGTATAAATCGGAATAGCCGTTTCCGAGGAGGAGTAAGGCGACGAACATTGTGTTTAAATATAAGAACTATGGATGGATTCATAAATATTTCACGTATAGCTAACGCCCAACACTTTCTGGAGGAATTTCAGTCAGTCATATTCATTTCGGCTAATCGCTCGCTGCCACAAAACAAAACAGTCCTGTTTTTGAAAATGACTAGTCGTAATGAAATATGGAGAGTTAAACAATCCGACTGCGACATATACAAAACACAACTAACATTGTAAATTATTTTATAAACTCCATATTTTCCACTCGACAGACTAGAAGATTTTGAAGATGCGGCACCTGTTTGGTGTACAAAATGCTCCGGAGTCGCATTTTGCAGTATGCAATGTCGAAACGAAGCACTGTCTACGTACCACTTATTTGAGTGTCCGTTTCAGGACCTTCTCGTTGGTATGTTTCAAATGTGTATTTTTTATTTAAAAATAGAATAATCTAGTCGTAAAACGGAAAGGCATTAAGAGCAAGTGATGTGTGTAATCGACTAGTAGGTGTACCTATAATACTTTTTGACAAAAACTTCAAACCCACGACATTTCGGCCCTACTTTATTACTTGCTTTTTCTTACGTAATACAAATACTTTTTTTCTAAAATACTTATATAGACCGCGATACAATTTGTAAAATTAGTTTTATCGTAGTAATAAAATCGTTTATTATAAAAAAATTGCAATATCTTTTTTTTATCAAAGGGGTCAATCGAGCAATAAACCTATAATTGATTAAATGTATTGTCCCCTCTTTACTTGGAATACATGTAAACACTTTTAAAAATTATTTATTTACCTTTCCTTCTCTCCTTGGATGTGCTATCGGCTACTCATAAAACGCACCAAATGTGATAGAGTAGTTGTCACTTTACGACGGTGCTATGACAGCAGGAGGTATCTCCCCGGTCATATCATCGTTATCAGCCCTTATCGGTCCACTGCTGGACATAGGCCTCTCTCAATGAACGCCAAGACGACCGAAGTCCTGCTACTCGTACCCATCGTAGATAGCATATTGCTGGATGTTTAGCGCAAATAAACAAAAGATTCGTTATTACTAATCTTTATAATAGTTCTTTCTCTAAAGTAATTTCCTCTTTTAAAGGGAACGCGACTAAAATAAAAGGTATTCTAAAATTTGTTCGCCGTCGTTGAGCAGTGAATGGTTATAATGTGATATTCATGTTGATAACGGAATATTAAAGGAATGTTACATTTTGTTTAAAAATGAATATTGGCGAATAGAAGAAGGAACAAAATTTCTAAACGGTAAAAAAGATGAGTGAGTTTGCAGTTGTAATGGCACGACCAGTGTCCCTTGGGGGATGTGAAAAAGGAGGACAGCGCATCAAACTGAATTACCTCTGCTTATGCTATAAAAACCATATTACTGCCTCTTCGTTTTGCGACGAGATTTTTTTTTTGTATAACATATATCTAACAGAAAAACGGAAAATTAAAACATTGTGTTTTGGAAGTGTGAAAAAAGAAAAGAAATAACTATTGAAAGAATCCGTAAGGCAAGATAATCAAAATTTGTTTCTTTTATTTATGTCATAAGCTGTATAATTGGAATAAGTTAATTACACATATTTACAATATTGATTCGTTAATAAAGGGGCGTGTTTCGCTATCATACGCTAAAGTTTGGCCAGGATAATTAAGCTATAACAATTGTGAAAGCTATTTTGAAGTAAATAAAAAGGATCAACGAAAATTTTTTGGGGTCGGTTTGATTTTTTGTTCATTCATTTATTTTTGATTTTTAATATCGAAGTAAATAGTACTTGTGTTGCGATGATAATTAGAAATATTATTAAATTATCGTGATTTCACGTCGACACTTCCTCGAGAGTGATCTTGCCTAAAGTGAACGCGATGAATTGATGACCTACTCACTTTTACGGAATTGGTAAAAAAAAATTGAATCGGTAGGCAGTGTAAAGTTTTGCATAAAAATTGGTAATTCCTTAATGTCTTAATATTTTCAGAGACAAGTTTCAATCATCCTTTCTCACTTTACCATTTATTGAAGAATATCTTCTATCGTAATGACCATCAAAATGACTAGGCCGGATCAGGATCGAGATCACTTACAATATTAATGATCATAAAAAAATATTAAAGTGATTTTTTCGACTCCTGAAATGTTTAATGTATCCTATGCTGGTCCCCTTGCACTCAACCGAGGCGAGAAAGGAGAGCGCGAACGAGATTCCGAAGTGGAAACTGGTTACAGTTTTCACTTCGGAATCTCGTTCGCGCTGTAACAGTAACAGAAACTGTAACAGGGTGAGATTAACATCTCACCCTGTTACATTTTCACTGATATTCAATTTATAATGTGTAAGCTCAAATAAACTTAACCAGGCTGTGAATAGAATTTTATAAAATGGTTTCCATTTCATGTATATTGTTCTTGTGAAATTACGTTAATATTATTTTAGGATCGGGCATGTCAATAATAAGCCATATCGCTTTGAGAATGGTGACCCAGGCGGGTCTTGACACAAGCCTTTTAATTTACTCTAAACATATAAAAAATGATATGAAAACAGTTGAAGCGTCAACCTTAAATGATATAGAGGGTGTGGCTAAAAAATCCAAAGTAAAAAGCAGAAAGGAAAGGCTCAACCGTACAAAAAGGGCCTTGAAAAGTTTGAACGATAACGATGTAAACAGCGATTTGGACATGAAGGTGGACAACAAAATGACTTATCACGAGAAACTAGAACTGGCAGCAGCACAAATATACACGCTGTGCACACACTCGCGCAGAAGAAAAGGGGCAGATTATTTAAAACGTATTATAATGTCGATATTTTTAACCGAATGTTTGAAGAGAAGCGGTTTCTTCAAAAGCTATACCAATGAAAATCTCAGTAAAGGTAAATATGAATAAAAAATAAGACTTCAGTTAACTAGTGATAACTTAGCGCGATAAAGCACTACGCTACGCTTTATAGTTCAATCGCTATTTTACACTTTGCTATCGATTGTACTTCAAAAATATCAGTATAAGTATTGTCCTAGCTCTTATTATCCACTCTAGTCGATTTAACATTTTACAATCATGAACTAACACTACTTAGCGTAAATGGAGTAAGAGTGAAGAGTATTATGGCGATATATTCTTTTAAATTTAAACTGACATTTTCAACTTATTTGACTGTGTTTGTACTTTGTTGTCTCTTTTACACTTCTAAACGCATACAAATATAGACAACGATGTGGATTGGCTTCGGACTTTTATTTTGAAAATTTATGCTACAATATACATTGTTTTTTCATTCTGCCAATACTTATCATAAATCATATAAAATAGTGTATCTTTAATACCACCTACCTATACATTAATACTTTTTGACATAATAAATCTAACTAGTCTCGCTACTGTGCCTTACTCTTTTCCACTCTTTTGTCATTTTAAAATACTTTTATAATACTGCTCCGACCGACGCTATATATAGAATTTGTTGTCATTGTAAAGGGTAAACTTAAAAAAAATGTAAAGGGTGAACAACTTGGGGTTGAAACACTTAGGGGCGTGAAAAATAAATTGTAGACGATTGTCAGACCAACAGAATATGCAACTAAAATTGAGTAAAAATCAGTAAAATATGTAAGGTAACCAACAGTGTAACATGAGAATTTTATACATAAGATATTTCTTTTTTCCCGCCCACAGAATAAATATATTTCTTCTATTTTTCTGGTCCCGAATTAAAGAAGATTTTATTGGCTTTTAAGATAAGGCCATATTAAGTTTAGTGCTGTGAATTTCAATGACGTAGATGTACGTGATATCCATTATTACAGTTTTATTTTATTTTACTTTACATTATAAACACTGCATAGTTAAAACTACTAATGATCTTATAATATTCCACCATATAGTCACCATATGAAGTAGCATCACCTCGCGTAACTCCTATTCAGTACTGCAGTCCTGTTAGTCGTAGCGCCTTGGGTCATACCATTCCTGGATAAATAGACGATGCGACATAGTTTCAATTAGGACCAATAGTTCCTAAGGTTAGCGCGTTCACATACAAAATATGTATAGATGTGAGTAGCATCGAGATAAACGAATCCTGCATCACCAGTTAAAGCACGATCAATATCATCCTCTCTCTCTCTTCGGTCACTAAAAAGAGAAAGAGAAGAGAGATCTTTAGGAAATATCGATTATACGAGTAAGATGCGGTTTTAAGTTAGCTGCGACTATCCCTACAGCGTGACAATCTGGTCGTAAGTATAGACGTTCTATCTAATGAATACGACTTCATCACGACAACTACCTAACAAAGAAAACATGCAGTCAGACACGACACCGCACACCTAATGTATAAAATCCATGGAGATAATACAGTTATATAATCGAAGCCAACCGAAAACACGTCCATCTAAGTATAAAGATACCGTAAATGTAGTACATTCTCTGTCTCACACACAATGCACATGCGAGAATAGCTTGAAGAAGATAGTATTGCTTTCTCATCTTCCTTCTCTACGCTCCAAGATGGCCAGTCGCTGTCACATAACTGCCGATGGTATCCCATCTCTATCTTTATTGTTTCTATGATCGGATCTGGCACATAACGTATATCACAGCCCATCATGACAGACAACAGCACGCACATTCTACTACAAACAGTTCGAACGACACTTTTAGTGTTGGGGCCAATTCCAATACGATCCGTGACTTGAATAAAACCGCTGCGCCGCTTAGGAGTTCTGCGACGACCGCGCGATCCGATCCACTTTCGAAACTTTTCTCTTCATTCCAGCGGAGCAGTCAATTCGTGAACTATTAACTTACAACTTGCAGTTATTGCAATTCAACGCACACGAAATTTATGAGACAGTGCAGGGTCAACACAAAATAACTGGTTCTAAGCCTGTCTACATTGCAGTTGGCATATATCCCACTGGTGCATTGTTTAATCATGAATGCTATCCTGCTGTTGCAAGGTAATGTACTGCTTCATGTACTATATATTACGTGTGGCACTATCCATAAAATACTACCATTTCAAATGCATGCAAACAAAGATTTGTGCCAGCGTGTTACAGCGTCCAGTAAAACTTTAACGGTAGGTTTTATAAAGTAAATATTTAAATCAATCGTTACCCCATCATAATAATAATCTGTGGATCACTCCACGTTAGCCCAGCACTGTGCTAAGTACCTTAAGAATGTGCTACAGGTACTACTATAAAACGGAAATATGTTTAATGTTTTTGTTCATAATTTTATATTTTTACTTTTTAATTACAGAAATACATATCATACATAGTTAAATATCCATGACCTAGCATTACTCTAGCGTAACGCGCTCGGCTTACCCGCTTACGTTACCACGGCACCAATCGGTCATCAACTGTCGGTTTCTAGCGAGAAGCCTACTGTATATTCAGCGTTCTGGAGAGGAATTTCAGAGAACATTATTTTAGGTGATACATACTATAATCGAAAACATAAATATAATTTAGTTGGGTAAATATTACATTCCGTAAGGAAATATTTATCTTAGACACTGGTAAAAATCTTTACGATGTCTGAAGTCCGCAGAATGAACATAAGTGAAATATAGCCTAATAACCTCCTTGCTGAATTTCAAGAAGAGGCCTCTATCCAAAGGTGGGTAAGAGTTTACTGTATAAACATTAAACTAATAATTTAACTTAACTCAGAAATCGCTTTTTAAATTGGTGAAAACCTCATTAAAATCCCAAAAGCATGTTTTGAGAACCAATCACATCCATACAGACAGTTTTTGGGGACTGTATCCATTAATCTGTTTGTTCATACGTGGAGCTAAGAATTTGGACCGCTTTTTACGAAAATTTCGCGGATGGAGGGGTATCAAAATTTTCTACACTTATAGTTTACGTGTAGCGGAAGTGCAGAGCGCTAATATTTTTATATAATGTACATTTCATTAATAATATTTCAGAGAAATAAATCGTTACCCATAATGTGGAATGATCACATTGTTAAAACTTCTGTAACACACAACGTGTGTCAAGCATATTATGACGTACGAAATATGTTTCAGTATATACCAATAAAAAGGTTTTACGGTCTAGCTGTATACGAAGTTGAATATTTTTGCATTACGAATATTATTAAATAGTTAATCCGTGCACAATTACCTAGCAGGATAATATCCCTAATATCATCATACATCATTATTGTTATATCCACATTGAAGGAGGGAAGACTACGTTTCGATCCCCGATTAATAGTTGTGGTTTGTATGTAATCGAATATTGCAGAAATTGAAGTTCAGTTGAAGTGTGTACGGAACATCGATTCCAGGTAAACATTTTAGTAGGTATACAGTTGATTAGTGCGAGGAATCGAAGGTTGTTTAATATCTGGTGAAATTGTTTACAGAAAGTTCTCAAATTTGAAACTGTTACATTAATACAACCAAAAAATATTTTCTATAAAGATTACTATAATTCTCTAAGAATAAGATTGTATTTTTATAAGTTATGCATTACTATAAAGTGAGTACTTTATTTGTCGGAAGGACCTACTGATTTTGCTACAACAGTTCATCGTACTACTGAAAACTTTTGTGTCTTCTAGTTTAGAATGACGAAAGAGGGACAGATTCTTTTCACGCAGGTGGGAAGAGAAGTACCGGGTCTATTTTGGACGTAACTTATAATAATTAGAGCCAAAACGGGAATCGCTCTCCACTTTTGTGGGAGTCAGTTAGTTATTTCAGGAGTATGCATTAAAACGCACGTGGCACGTGGTTTCACCTGAGTACTCCACACCATGACACTACAAGCAACAGGAGCGAAGTGAAAACGAGGCGCGCTGCTAGTAATTAATCACTACACACTTCACACTATTTATATTGCAGATATTTCGAAGGAAAAAACATTGTGCTGCGCGCTACTAGACCACTGACTCAAGGCGAAGTGGTGTCAGAGAACTACGGTCCACACTTTCTGATGCGGAACTTGAAGGAGCGCCAACGCTCGTTGGCTTGTAGGTACTGGTTCCAATGTGACTGCGTCGCTTGTAAAGAGGACTGGCTATCTCTTAAACAAATGAACAGTGATACTTTGTTCTTGAGGTTGGTGTTATTCCTATTCGCTCCTTGAACAATTGTTCTGGGTTAAATTTTGGTTTCAGAAAGTTACTAGAAAAAAGGTCGTAGCGAACTTTACAAATAGTGTGCGTATATGCACTACGGCCACGATTCATCTGTATCTGTTAAAGTGTATGCACGCTTGTATAAGTGCGTGCGAGTCTTTTTTGTCGGTATTAGCTATTGCTTCACGACCTGAGCCCGACAAACACTTCAGGCCCCCTTGGGTCGGCTGGATAGTGCGTAAATGCAGTTTTTCTGCTAGAACCAATTCCATATACACCGCTCGTACCGGTCGAGCGATGAAACCTTACTTATAATGACGCAGTTATAACACATATTACTGACGGAATGACACACACACACACCGCTTTCGGTAAAGAGCCCGAGTTCGAATCCGTATGTTGAGAGCTTAGATTTGTAGAAATAAAATAACGCGACCTTAGATAGCTCTAATAATAATAAATAAATCAAGAATACAGCTTCTTGCTGATTTGTAGCGCAAATCAACACCTACCATCAGAGGGGGGGGGTGAGGAGGCCGGCCTCCTCAGACAAGCCAAACATTAAACGAGTTCAATTTTCCTTATCCACATCACATCACACATCGTGCGCGCGCCGTCCCACTATTTTTGGGCCCAAACAGGGGGAGACGGCCCCCTCCCCACACTAGTGGGACGGCATTGATAAAGCAAAGAGCTGTTGCGTTTCATTTTGGATTGATATTTTTATTTTGATACTATTTTTTGTGTTTTACTGGAATAACCAAATTTTATAAATTAATGTTCAATGTGTTTTCATAGGTTCAACTTGATTATATAATATACTTATAATACACACACATACACACATAGTTGTATACATATTTTTTAATAATTAAAAACTCCACCCCGTTTCATCATCCTGCATTGATAATTCTAGCCACAACAATTCCATTTCTTACTTATAATGTAATTGTGTGTATGTATGTTTGTCATTCTTTCGCAAAAACTACAGAACCGAATTGGTTAAAATTTGGTACAAATAACATCATCATTATCTGCTGCTGAACATCGGCGCCATAGGTCACTGTCACGAGCCACATGCATCCAGTGGGGGAGCCCTAACCAGGTCGTTCGACCACCGGGTAGGAGGCCGTTCAACACACCAACTATGATATACCTACTTAAAATAGAATTTAGAATAACATAATTAAATTTTTATTGACATCCGCATTGTTGTCATGCAGATGAGCTATCCACCTCCCTTCCTTTCCACCTCCCTTCCTATGTCATCGTACCTTAACAATTTTTTTTTAAAGTTTCATTATCCCTGTATTGTACACATTCCAGGTGTCCAAGCAGTGAATGTAGCAGCAAGTTTAGAGCGTATCCAAATTGCGTGCCGAGCAAGTGTCCTAAATGCTCAGTTACCATTGGTGAGGAATTTGCAAACGCTGGCTTTGGAAATGTCAAGAAGTGTCACGACAAATATCAGGTATGGGTGATCTGACGTAACGCCATGTAGCATGATTTTACACTTCATTACTTGTTATATTCTACATTTAGGTGATCATGTAAATGTAAAAACCGGTCAAATGCGAGGTGCGAGTCGTCGCTCACGAAGAGTTCCATGCCATTATCAAGAAACCGGCAAATAAAAATGTTTCCTGTGTAAGGGGAACTCCCGTTAATAATATTAACAATAATTTATTTAATATTATTTTCTTCAATTATTATTTTATATTGTGGTTATAGCGCCACCAGTTACACCATACCTCTCTGAAAATTTCAACGGTATAAGGTAGCAGTCTGTCTAATGCTCTACTACTACTTAGTAGTAGATGGACCGTGATAGTTAGCTCTCACGGTTCATGAGATACCGGTGATGGACAGACTTACATCGGAGACCAGTGCAGCTACATCGGTTACAATAAGACACGTCGGGCCTACGTGAGATTGTGGTCGAGGGACGATCCTTTCCCACAGACGGGAAGGATGCATCCCGACAGCCATTTAAGATTGCTTAAGTAACTATTATTTTTTTGGCCTTTTCTTCTTGGAGGGTCTTAGTGCTGGCCCCCTAGACGTTACGGTATCTCCGAGTGCCAAGTGAATCTCTCTTTGTAAGAAATGAAGAAAGAAAAAATATCACACATGTAAGAGGTATTGTAGTCGACCGGAGTGGTACCTCTCGCTCACGAGATACCGCCTTAAACCTGATGACTATGTTGTCACGCTTTGTGCGGTTTGTGAGTAGCCTGCGGCCCATTGGGTAGATAGGTGAAAGATCTAGGCATCTACATATACGGATGTTAATGGTCTTCGGTAGTCGCCTCTCTGTGTGATTACTCTGTTCCCCGTTTATATAAAATAAAGCCTTATTGGCGTTCAGCTAATTAACATTATTTTTACCACTTTTAAAAACCTTTATTCCTTTTTTCGGAGCAGCATGGCACTACCTATTATAAAATGCACCTCTTCATATGATAAGTCGTGTATTATAAATCTTAGCTCGCTACAGGTCACTTTGAATATTCCATTTTCCACTGCTAAACATGTGTAAGCGCCTACCGGCAGGCAGTCAGATCTTTAATTTCCACGGAGATAAAACGTCTTATCTGCCATTATTGTTTGTTCCCTGCTTTATGTTGCTTGATTTTATATGATTTATAAATAGTATAGTGTTAAGAAAAAAATAATTTTTAAATATTATGTACAGAAAATGTAAGTAAAAATAGACCAAGATTATGCTTATATACTATTATTTTTTTATATCATAAGGGATACAAAAGAGCAATAGGAGCCTATTGATGAACACCGAAGCGCATAAATTCGATGCGCTGCCCTCCTTTTCTCCTACCCTGCACTGGCCACCGGCTACTCGCAAACAACACGAAACGCAACACTGAAGTTTCCACTTTACGGCGGTGCTATGCAAGCAAGAAGTACCTCCCCGAAGGTACCTGTCCAATTCAGCTACATAAAGGCACATAATTGTTTCTAAATGATAATAGTAGTAACGATACGAAATAAATAGCAGACACAACATAATACAAGGCAACATTTGAAATTGAGCTAATTTTCTATACATGACTTGCTTCACGGGCCAAACGCATGCAAATTAGGCAGCAGCAAATAGAATCGGACACCCGAATGCTATAACCAAATAGTTCATTACAAAATTATTTTCCGCCTAATTTCTTCGTATGTGATACGGAATATAACTTTGTTTATTAACATGAAACCAAATGAACAATCATTGTCACACGTTCTTTGTAATCATGTTTTAATTTTACGAATAAAACAACTTTTATTGTCGTTTATTTCGGTTTATTTAAATAAACCGCCATATAATGCGCAAATAATTGTAGTATTGCAATGAGTAAAATTGGGAATATATGTCATCAATACATTCTTTTTTATGTAATCAGCTGTATTACATACAGGTTTTGCTCTTTTTGGATCACAAATCCTCACATACAAACTTTATCAATAACGTTTCCTCTTTAAATAAAATATAGAATAGCAAAATCTTAGTAATGAAACCTACACAATAATTGAATTTCACGGGTCAATGACCTTCTTCACTTGAGAAATTATCGATCGTGAGTTATCTCTTCTTTATGAGCTATTCGCCCACGCCTTACTTTAACCTCACAATAAATTTAAATTTCTCTTCTTCTCTACACGGCTTTGCCCTAATGTTAAGGGCGGATTGTTATCTTAACAAATAAACTCGACACTCAACACCTACCCATCCTTGTCACACTTGATTCCGGAGCAATCCTTAGGGAAGGAGTGCGGACCAGAGAGATCAAGGCACATCTCAACAAGCTGGCCGAGGAACTGTCTGTGAAGGTGAGGGAGTGTTGTGGAGCAGGCTGGGAGAGTCTTCCATGCCAGCAAAAACGACACCAGCCTGCACGCCCTAAACAGATGTCTTACGAGGTCAAAGACCACCATCACTCCACTCCTAGACACCGCAGGCGCGAAACACTACGGAGCGCAGGCACGCGCCGAGGTGCTCACATCACATCTACACACGCAGTTTTCACCACACCCAGCGGCGCCGTCGTTCACAGAGCAACACGACCAGGTGGAGTGCCGCATTCGAGAGCTCCTTCAGAGCCCGACTCCACCACTCAGCGGGAAGGATTTCATTTCCTCCTCTGAGCTGCGGAAAGTCGCACTTCGCCTATCGAGGCGCAAAGGACCCGATGACATCCCCCACACAGCGCTGGTGATGATGCCTAGGCGAGCAGCCGTGGCTCTCACACAGATCGTAAATGGCATTCTCCGGATGGCCCACTTTCCAGAGACCTGGAAAGAGGGGAGGGTCATCATTTTGCCGAAGTCGGGCAAGCCCCGAAGCCTGTCTGGGAGCTACCAGCCAATAACGCTGCTGTCCCACATCGCCAAGTTGTTCGAGAGGCTTCTGCTTCGAAGGCTGAAGCTGCACATACCCATAAGGGATGAACAGTTCGGCTTCCGGAGCGGCCACTCGACCACGTTACAACTGATGCGGGTGATACACCACTTGTTTGTAGAGATGAACAAGGGGAGACGCAGTCTTTCTCGATATGGAGAAGGCCTTCGACAGGGTGCGGCACACGGGACTCTTGTACAAGTTAGTGGACGCCGGCGTCCTGCTGGCGTTTGTGAGACTAGTGGCGTCATACTTGGAAGGTAGGACCCTCCGGGTAGCGGTGGAGCGGAGGCACTCCCCGGTGAAGGCCATACGTTCTGGAGTGTCACAGGGCAGTTGCCTATCCCCTTGCCTGTACGCGGCCTACACCAACGACATCCCCACACTCAATGATCCTTCGGGAGAGGGTGAGGTGGACGTCATGCTCGCGCTGTTCGCCGATGACAGCGCATACGTAACCTCGTCCCGAAAGCCGGAGCTCGCAACTGGGCGCATGCAGCGCATGCTGGACCGGTTGCCGGAGTGGCTCGACAGGTGGCGCATGTCCGTCAACGTGGATTAGACGACGGCGCTATATGTCAGCAAGAGGTGCTCCATGCCGGGGCGGTTAAAGTTCAGAGGCCAGGATGTGTCTTGGGAATCCCCAGTCGTGTATCTCGTATGTAGTATCAACCGCGCGCTGCGGATGGGCTCGCAGGTGGACCGAGCGGTCAACCAGGCGGGAACAGCCCGCGCTTTGCTGTGGCCGGTACTAGCGTCCGGACTTCCTACACGGACGAAACTGGGTCACGCCTCATTTGCGCCGCACCCGCATGGTACGCGCTAGCCTCCCAGGCCCAGCGGAAACACTGCAAGCCCAGCAAAATATATCCCTACGTGTCATCACGGGTGCCGGTCCTACGTGACTTGATCGTGCGTGACTTGCGGATAGAGTCGCTGGATGAGTTTGTGGTCCCGACAGGAGACCGTATCCGCGTGA
>JAFELO010000147.1:59524-90681 GCA_017140195.1 Eumaeus atala
TAGCTCCACTTTGTTTTTCACGGCATAGTCCTAACCGATCCGTTGTAGTGATACATAGCTTAACGTTCAATGAATCGTGTTGTAGGGTATTTTTCTGGCATGAGTTTAATAACGCCCTGATTTTAAATTATGTTACCTTAACAGAACTAGTCGAGAGCCCGTCAATAAAAATATCAGCAAAAAGAGCAAAAAGTCAAAAATTTTGTATTTTTCTTGTCGAGGACGAGCTTATGACGAGGATCGGATGAAAGAACTAACATCGCACAGTATCAGTGGTGGAACGTGGTTCCATCCGAGTTGTCGGGGTTCGGCCGTCTCGCCGTACTTTGTACAGATTAAAAGCTGACGATGGTAGGGAAAGCCTTTAGGGAGATTCACCTCCATTATTCCATTATTTATTGTTCCATTTACCTCCAGGTAATTTTGCCAAAAAAACCTTTCATATAAGTTCGAGATCAGCAGAATTGGCTCATATGAGTCTGCATCACGCGACAAGTTTTTAAATATTTTTTTAAACAAGTTACAAATAGTTCTGTTTTGCAACATCTCCAGCATTGGTTTCTTTTGACAACGCCATTTTCAGCAGTCAACTTTTTCGTAATGAAATATATACAAAAAAGATAACATATTATAATTTAAAGAATAAAAGACAATTATTGTTGCAATTTTAATTCATCACCTTTAATTTTACGGAACAAATGGTGGAAAAATATACGAGTTCAAGGTGTATGATATCTTTTAGTATAAACCAACAAGTGATGTTTTTCGCTTATCTCAATTTATTTTTTACATCAAAACATTATCAAGACATCAATCCAATTTAGATATTCATATAACATACACATAAACCACGTTTAAAAGTAATAAAGAAAACTAAAAGTAATAATGAAAAGTTTTAAGTACTTTCATAGTTTAAAATATATAATGTTATTTTACATAAATCGATAAACTAAAAAAGTGAATAAAACAGTGCAATAAAACACTATAAAATAGAAAGACTTAGCTATCAACTTTATGCTAAATAAAAAACGTGATCAAAGATTTTAAAATCGTAAAATGTTAAACATATAAACGTAAGAGACTACTAGTGGGATAAAGTACGAGTAGACTAAGGCTAAGAGCTCTGGGAGCGACTTTTCCCCTCGGTAACTGAAGTGTTAGTTTGCGGGATTTTATTTCTAAGCTCGTAAGATGTTTAACAACAAGTTAAAGTCCAAGCCATAAGTCGTCTGCGAGTAACCGCCGAATACAAGCGCGCACACCGCGGGATAATGATGCGTTGTAAAAATGTATTATTTTTTAGAAATCTATTTTCATCTTAAAGAAAGTACGGGCTTGCAATGACGGCGGTTGCGGGTAAAAGCCGCTTCATGAGTACTTAGCTTAAATAGCTACTTCGGCTGTACCGAGGATTAAGCATTTTCAAAGAAACTCTTGCATGCACATTCTTGCTGATCATTATCGCCTTCTCCGTCTGTGCTGGAGACAGTTCGACGAAGTGTCTGCACCTGTACCTGTAGACCGAGGATCCGATGCTGTGCCTGTTCAAAGTTCTCGTTCAGCCGTTCAATCTGCATTTGCATACGAGATTGGACCTGGAAACCAACATGACATTAGATACAGGCTAACATTAGAGACAAAATAATATAACATTGTCCACTTGATTGAGCAATATATTTAAAGTGTTAAAAGATATAGTCTCCTGGTGCTTTGCATTCGAAGAGTGCGGGCAGGACAGTGCAGGTAACTCACTGTCATGTGATACATCTGAAAAGTAACATCTATGCTGACATATTTCGCGCGGGTTTCCAGTGACACAATTGAGTGAAGACGACCAATAGGTCTACAAAACAATGGTGTCGGTCGTCATCGATAGGCTATTCTTTTTCTAGTCGTTCCTTAAAAAAACCAGAGACAATGATTAAAACAACGCCTGAAGACTTTTCCCATCATGATTCAAATCTCATAGTGGCGGTGAGGCTCCACCAACCTGGTTTTACCCATCACATCAGCTAGCAAATTAAATAAATTATGAAGCTGACATTTCTATGCCTCTAATAAGAAGTGACAAAAATAAAATAGAGAGAATGTAATGCCCATGAAAGTATGATTCAGAGAAAGTTTCTGTGGTGGTGAAGCCGAAATCGTTATCTTGTTACATACTGGCTTGCTGTCAAAGTACACTGTTGGTGACAGGTCGGGGGCATCGCACAGAAAGAATTCGGTATTTTTGCTTTTGCACTGAAAGATGGCCGGTTATGATATTGGGAAAAGTTTGATGAGCCATGCAGCCAAACGTTTTAAAGAAAACCGCTTAAAGGGGTTTTATTAATATTTCTATATAAAATTATAATAATAATAATTATTATTATTATGAAATATCTTTTTTTTATTCTCATTCAGCAGTGAAACTCATAAATGAGATCATTCTACAGTAAACCAGTAAAAAATAATGAGACCACAAAAGTGAAGTTATTAATAATATAACTATTTAATTTCATAACTTACTCATTTATAACCCCCGACGCAAAAATATGGTTCTTTTATGGAATGGCGACATAATCAAGACTATTCTTAGATATGTTTCATAAAAATCTGTGGAGTCTTTTCAAAGTTATTGTTTAAAAAAAGTTTTAATTTAATTAGATCATCTGTTGCACTGCTGATTGTGAATAACGGACAGAATTTTGTATACATCGTTTGGTAATTTATAATGATATCTTCTCCGTTATTTTTTATAGAAACTTTTTCATCAGCTGATATTGGGGTCTGCTAACTAGGGCGCCAGGTTTTACACCAAGCAACTACACAGACACAAAATCATTGGATGACTTACTTGCTCTCTGTCTTTTTCTGCAATCTTCACTTGTGCCCTAGACGCGGCAAGTTGGCGTTCTAGTTCGCTTACAGATGTTTGCATACACCTAAACACAGAAGTCACAAATAAATATAAATAAGTAATTACGTTAACTAAGTTTCAATGAATCTATAGCAATGATGCGACGAACGACGAATCTGTGATTAATAAACGACCAAGTTTTAAAGGACCAATTTCACTGACTGTCTACAATGGGGGGGGATTGCATAAAAGTAATAATATCAATCATGTAACTACTTTATATATATAATGTATAACATAACAAAATATTATATACAAAATAAACAATATAAGCATATAATATACAATATATACAGATATATAAATGTTGACTTTCACCAAGCGATTATTTAAAGGAACCAAGTACCAGTACGGATTTTTTATTTAACTGTGGTTTGTGAGTAGCCGGTGAACCATTGTGGGGGAGGGCAACGCATATTCGTAGTACTTATGTGGATGCTCATAGGCGTCGGTAGTCCTAAAAAGGCTCCAATTGCGCCGTTTGCCCCCTATTCCATAAAAAAAACTTAGTTCTTAAATCATCGTCGTAAGTAACCAACGACTTTACATTCGCTTTAGTATTTTGGACATATAAATAACATAACATCATGTGTATCCAATTACCTAAACAATTACGCGCAGAACATAGTATCATACCACACAATCTAGACAACACGCAATGAATTCAGTCTCGCGTCAGAATCGTCAGAATGTGATGTAATGTCCGTTGCGGACACAATATCCGAAATGCATCGAATTACTTCCACTATTCAGCCCGGAGCTTATTACGTTATGGGAAATTGCTTTGAAAATTACCATGACTACAGATGAGTCTACTACGGATTCTGGAATTACCATATACATTTGTATCCAATGAATACTTTGAGAGTATAAATACAATTGTTGCAATCGTTATCCACGCGGCAAAACTAAGTAAGCTCGAATCAAGTATAGAAACAGTCACTAAAAAGACTACCAACATTGAAGGAATTAGCATCGATAGTGTTAGGGTGTTTTCACACGACACTGCAGTCTACCTAAAACTTTTGATAAAGGTCCTTAGTCCTAAAGTCTTAGATCCGACGAACTGTAGGGGCGAGGGCATTAGCACCGCCAACAGTAATGGATCCTTCCGGAAAAACCGCGATGAGAGCGGCCGCCGCCACGCCACAATTCCATTAAGCAATAATTACCATTGGATTTATATCGGGTGACGCGCATTTACATAATTGTTATGTAGACACTTTTTCTTTCTTTTCCCATGGTCAACTGGAAACTTACAAGCCGCGGAGGAATCATGTGTGAGAGAGGTGCGCCCGTGCTTCTTCAGCAATTTTATTTGAAATTTCTTCTAGCTCAACGTAATCCGTCGCTGATAATGTGGTGATTGGCAAGTTGTGTCCTATCAATTTAGTTAAGTAAGTTCAATCAAAATTACAGTTGTGAGCGCGGGTATAGTTGCGCAGAACGGTGAGTAACTGCGTCACTATGGTTGCAAGCTTCTTCGCGTCACGCCTCATGCCGCATCTCCGAGATCGTAAATGTGTCAATGCGCAATTAAAAGTTCTACCTATATGCCGCAACCTTTATATGTATATATTAATCACGTATTAGCAACGCTACGACAAAACTGCGCAAACTTTTCAAACGCCCATCACAAAACAAAAAGAAAGTGAATTATACCCACTTGCGTATATTCTCTGTACGTTCATTTGCACGCTGCAACGCCCTGGCTGCTTCATCCCGAGTTCTATCTAGTTCTCCACCGAGCTGAGCGCACTCATTCATTTTCTCCTGCAAGCGTTTCTCATTCGCCAATACGCATTCCTCCATGCGTATAATATTCGCCCTTAAAATAATAGCATAAGGTAAATTGTAATGTGATGACGTTGATATTCTGAAGTAGAAAAGGAAAGTAGAAAACAGACCAATTCGAAACGACGTTGGAATCTTCAATAAACAGCTTATTCGTATTACAAAGGCTATTCAACAAGAAAACCTTTAGTGCTGTTGCTATCTGGACGCCGGAGAACACTTGGACTCACACACCTATTACGTACACACTATTTTAGAAAAGCACAGGGAAATAATGAAGGGCAACGTTTATCATAAAAGTTATTTGTATGATACACAAGTTTATATTTCCATCAAATTAACACCTTGATGTGCCCCTCGCGATTTCGCCGGTTGATTCTATCCCAATGGAAAGAAAATACTAATTACAAACTCTTGTATTTATAATACTTTCGATGGGCGACCGATTGGCGTCGCGGTAAAATAAGCGGGTATATGCCAAGCACGTTACGCCAGAGATGGCAAGACTCGCATGTCTGAAGTGCATACAATTTCTTAGAGTTATAAAAACCATTAAATCTCCATTGTTTGGTACTTGTATCACAGGTCGTTATAGTACTTGGCGCAGGGCTAGGCTAACGTGTTGTGACAAGTCCACAGGTTATTAATAGCAAGATTGTTACAATTGTAATAATATTAGAGAAGAGTATATCTTCTGTGATGTTATTTCACTTCAAACGACATACGCACAAAATGCAAAAGAATCTAAACCATTCAGATTGTTTTTATAAAAATACCACGGACCACACAAAGCTAGCTACATACGAGTTCCAAAAGAGCCGACATATTCAATATTTTTCTCGTACATGAATTTTTTTAATGTAGCCGGATCGCTACCTAACAAATTGTACAGTAAAAGGTAAATCGGGAATTGCTCTAACTACTAATGACATCCGCATGGATATCCGTTTAATAGACTTAGAAAAAATCGATCACATATAAACAGGCAGCTTCAGGAGATTTTTAAATATTAATCATTTCTACTTTCTAACATCTAAACCTAGGTATAGGTGTTAGAAAATTAAGTACTCAATATGTCGCTTACAATGCATTATCTTATACATAAAAATCTCTTGTCACAACACTAGTTACCTTCCTCCTCCAAAAAGGCTTTACCGATTTTTACCAAATTTTATACGCATATCCAGTAAGTCTGAGAATCAGGTACTATCTTTTTTCAAGTCCCTAATTGATAAGGGTATTCATCCAACCCCGCAAAACAACGTTTTCCGATTCAGCTTAAAATTTCTACATGCATAAGCCAACTGTGTGGAACAACAAGTGACGGAAAACTATACACACTTGAGTCTTTCTATTTCATTTTTAAATGTCGCATTTGCTTCTGTCAGCTGTACAATTTTCTGTTGCAACAGCGCCATCTGCTTTTCGTCTAGGCCCTTTTCCGCTGGTTTATCCGCCGCCTTAGCTTTATTATGTAGCAGCATGTGAACCTAATGAAAAGTAAAAACAACTACATACTCTTAAAAATCATTCTTCGCACATGAATTTTTCAATCTTGACAACTTCATACTTCTCACAATGCCAAATAATCTAAACGTTTTTCCTACATTAGTATTAATGTAGTTGAAGGAATGTCTTGTCACTTCTTAATGGAAATTCATATTATAACTTAAATAAAAATATACTCTTCGTACTATTTCCACAAATTATTGAACTGATAAAACTTATATGACAGCGGACGATATTCATAGCCGGTGTCTCATTGGCGGGTTTCCCTAAAGAGCCACTGGCTACTCGCAAACAACACAAATAACTCGTAGACAAATACATATTTTAAGGTGTTATCATATGTGGGCGAGGTACATCCCCTGTTGCCCCATTCGGCTGTGATGCAGATATAGCTGTATCTTCCAGAAAAAATATTTTGTAAAAAAAATACACATATGATTCATTATTGATATACAAAACAGATATACATAGATTTTTATCATTGTGTATATGTACTTCTATAATAAAAAATCTTAAATATATAAAATTTCTTACATTTACGCAAACAACATTATAAAATACACTTCCGTTCTCCAACACCCGTAACACAAATTCTTACGGCACATAGCACGGGGTTACCTAACGTGGTGTGGACCAGTCCACAGAAATCATGTTATATATAAAATTCTCGTGTCACAATGTTAGCTGCCTTACTCCTTCAAGACGGCTTTACCGACTTGAGTCAAATTTTATATACATATTCAGTAGGTCTGAGAAACGGCTACTATCTATTTTTTATACACCTAATTGAAAAGGGTCCTGAAGACACACATACTAGAAGTTATATAAAACATAGTATAGTATACTACACTAACTGACCTGGAAAGCGTTGTATTGCTGGTTTGGGTTTCCTTATCACTTTGAGGTATGAGGATTAGTTAGTAGCCAATTCTCATACCTACTTAATATACATCAATATAATTGGAAAAAAAAACAATCTTGAAAATTTTGATTACTACGTGTAGGAATGACAAATTAATGAACTATATACAATACAAACATGTATTGTATGTGTTTCATTAACTTGTCATTTGTGCATATAAAATTTGGTAAAAATCGGTAAAGCCGTTTCGGAGGAGTTTGGTTACTTACATTGTGACACGAGAATTTTAAATATAAGATTATATTATATATTATAGTAATATAATGTTTACCTTTTCACGAGCAGAATTTAGTTCTCTAGCAAGTTGTTCCGTGTTATGCTCAGCTATAGCCTGGCATTGTTGAGCATCTTTTAATCTCATTTGAGTCGATCTCAACAAATCAGGTATCGGGGCCAACTCTTGTAATTTTTCTTGAAATATGATCTATTCAAAGATATGTTTTAAATTCCATTTATTTTACACCGTCAATTCCGTTTCATTTATTTTACACCGTCAATTCAAATCAATTTCCGGCATAACTCTTATATAGCCATGATTCATGAACCATTTAAGTAGCACTAAGATTATTTTTAATCGGACTAGTAGTAACCGAGATTAGCGCGTTCAAACAAACTAACTTTTCCTCGTTATAATAATTTTATAGACTTATGGAATACCTTGTGTTTTTCAGTAAATGTTTTTACTACGTTCCTTTTTGGGTATTATATTTATTTCTCACAAATATGTGGGGAGAATACTTAAACACCTATCGGAGATCTCTACGGTCACTATAGTTAGTCAAAATTACAAATTAAAATCAAGATATTTTAATCAAAATAGGATTTTAAAAATCGTTTTTTGAAAATCGTTATTTCACTTATACCGAACTGAAAAGAAGTGGCTGTATAAATCCAGTGGTACTGGCGACTGGAGAATTGGTACATAAGTTACATTATAATAGCATTTCATTCGATTACATTTTATTATAACAATAACGAAACTCCTTTGGGAATATAACCCCTCCGTTATGTTCCCAATGTGGTGGTATATTCCAATAAATATTTTATCTTAATATCAAGTTTTTAAATACGTTGTTAATATTGAAAAGTCACAGTAATATACCTTAACCCGTTGTATTTCCAAATTGATCTGTTCACTTATCCTGGCGTTATCCATATCCATAGCATCCATTTGGCGTCGTTGTTCCTCTGCCAATTGTTGAGCTTGCAGGTACTAAGTAAATGATAACGGATTAAAATTGATGAAAAGAATAAAGCAAATGATCATAAAAATTAACGAACACGTTCATATTAGCAACTTAAATAAAAAGCTTCGTCGAAAACTCTAAAGTGATCAACAAAAAAATCTTTTGGAATTGTCGTCATATTTATAACATGTATCCAATGTAAAGTGTGCACCATAACTTAAAAGAAGTCTCTTTTGAATACCCTAGCTATTAAGCTTCTGTTTACGAGCTAAAACAGCTTATGATAGCTTAATAGAACCAAGATTTAAAAAAAAATACCAAACACCCTCGCGTAATTAATGGACCTTACAGCCTGCTAAACTAGCTGCTAACTGCCAAGCCTACACTGTATGTATACGCAGTAGGTAGTGCATAAGCACAGAAAATATGTCAATTATCATTTATGAACTTAAAGAATTTGATTTTAAATTACGTCGTATGTAAATTTTATTCAAAATTAATTCAATTAATCCACGCATTTAGTTTGGCGGTTGCGGTTATTGGAAATATAATTACATTCACCAGATATTGAAGATAACTAATGGAGAATAAAATTGTAACAACGAATAATCGTGAGAATATTAATTACAACAAATGCCGATTCCTGAAAGAAACTTAACTTACTTTCAGCAACTGACATTCAATTACTAATTAAAACACAACATTGTCATGTCAAGGTCCAAGTCGTCCAAGATCGAGCAACAGTGTAAGTAATTTAGCTTAAACTTTTCTCTGTAAGAGATATTTTCTGACATTTCAATTCAAGAAAAGTCTATGAATGGATTCCGCGGAGCCGCCTCTTTCCCGTACGTGATCTGCTATACAGTGGCCGCAGAGTGGTGAAGCACAGGAGTGCGGCAAATACGCTATACGTGCATAGACACGTAGGCGATTTTACTGTGACCACAGGTCAGGATGGGAACATGATGGAATTTTATGACCCGCTCCGATCTCTTAAGGGAGTAAGGGCAGTTTCCGAGATGCCCTGTTGCTGACAGATCCGGGGCACACGCGGGGATTTATTGAGTACTCAGTTGGTCTGCGTGTCCTATACACACATTGGACCACGCCCAGGACAAAAAGGAAAAAATTCTTTGATTTACAATATAGTAATGTTTAGTGAAGATAGCTCGCCGACGCGGGCCTCGGTGCCTTGAAACAACCCTGAAGGAGCCAGTTAGATTAGCAACGTACAATGGACACATGCAATGGCTATTTTTCAGAAAAGAGCCAACGAAGTCATTGGGAAACTACAAACTCCCATTAACGTCCACGCGGCAAACGTTTTATTATGCTAATATTAGTACCATCTACCTTCACCTCATCCCCTCAATGGTACGAATATGGGCAATAATTTTAGTAATAATCGGACGGGACGGATCGCTAGCCAAAATTAATATCAGCACAGGCATTGCAGCCGACTTGAGCCGGCAATTCTGGGGACGTACGTCCAGCTCACATAAAACCGCTGTGAAACAATATCTGTGATGTCTCGTTTTGTGTTGTTTGTAAGCCATTGTGTTGGTGAACGATTGAAGGGGCAGAGGAAAGAATGGTAACGTTTCTACCAGCTAGTAGTGCCAAGGCTTCGTCCAAAAGACATCAGGCTCTCTTCTGGAAAATAATACATACCATGTGCCTCTTTCAGGATTGTTTGAAGACATCGAGGCCCTCGTTCGCTCGTTGGAGGCTCACTTGTCCCCCATATAGTATAAAAGTGCCAAATTATAATACCTTAGCACGATAGTCTTGTAGCTGATTATTTTGCTCTTTCATCAATGTTCTTAGTTCTTCAATTTCTTCTCTCGCTTCTCTATAACATTGTTTTAACGCTCTCACGTTGACTTCCTGCTCAAATGCTTGTTCCTTGGTCCCTAGTAGCATATTAGTCTGAGCTCGTAAGCCTTCAAATCTCATTTCAAGATCTCGGAGCTTGCTCTGCACTTCGCGATGCATGCATCTCTCCTTTTCCAAATCCTCCTTCTGTTTTTGAAACTCTGTCCGAAGTATTGAGCACTAAAAGTAAAACATTTTTATATTGGCGCCATTTTACAAACGAAATCACTAATATGATGGCGGTAAGGTGCTAGTCGCACGATCTCTATGTAGTAGCCGGTCCGGGACGGATGCAAGTAGCAGGAGATCGGTCGTCTTGGCGTTCATTGAAAGAGGCATATGTCCAGCAGTGAACCGATAAGGGCTGATAATGATGATGACGAAGGTGACAATCAAATTAAATGCAGCGAAGAAAAATCTGCATGATATGCTAACGGTAAATTCGTGCCTTGACGGTTGAACCTTTAATTACGCTGTTCGAACAGCACTTCGAAGATCGGTATATCTTTTATAGATCTTACTTTGGCTGATATCGCTCTACATGGGAAGTGGGGATATAAATGATTCTCTATTTTAATAGGACAGTTCCAACAACCAGAGTGAAGGTATGGTTTCCCATACCTTCACTCTAAACAGTTAGGCTTAACAAAGTGTTAGAGTCGAAAAAGCCGGGCAAGTTCGAGCCGGACTCGTACACGAAGGTTTCGGGACCAACAGTTCGAACATTATAACTCACATGTATTGACAAACTTACATAAGTCGGAAGCTGTTGTTGCCTCGTATCCCTACCATGGGTTCAAGCCTTGTCATGATGGTGGTGCTTAGTAGCCTGGGGCGAACCCAAGCGAAGCCAATTGAAACGAGGAGGTGGGGTACTTCCTCGGTTCAATTGGCTTCGCTTGATATCTTATAAGAGTGGGCTAAAGTGCAGGAAGAGGAAGCGCGCTCTTGGTACCCCTCTCATAAGAAGGGGACCAAAGAGCAACAGGAGGAGGCGCATTTGCGCAGGGGGCATGGGGCGAGGGTGGGAGCCTCATCCCATTGCATTGTCAACATTGTCAAAAAATTGGTGAGGTTGTGCCGTGGTGCGGGTCAACCCTGTTGTGGAGGAAGCGTCGGTCCCATAGGGGACTGAATAACCGTAGAGGTGTCCTGATGATTTGTTGTTCTGGGGCACTTCACCAAAGGCGCTACTGATGGCACTCGCGGTGGTTATTGTGGGTATTTGGCATTATAATGTGTCGCGAGCCCCACACATACACCTGAACCCCCACCCAGGGCCAGTGAAGGCGCGTAAATGCGTTTCCTCGCATAAACAAAAAAAAAAGTTGCCTCGTTTTACATTTTTTTACATTTTTTTACATTTTTTATGAAACAAGCTACACATATAAGTTTGTGTTAGCCTTTTTTCATTAACAGGACTATAATTTAACAATTTTTTGTATTTTTGTTATGGCAACAACCAAAATACATCATGTATGAAAATTTAAACTCTCCAGATATCATGGTGCATTCGATACCTGGTGCCTGTGAGTGCCTGGTGACGGCCGTATAGACAAGCAGAAGAATAGTAGTTTAATAGTGTTCCGTTTTTACCCTTTGGGTGCGGAACCCTAAAAACAAAACTATACATCCACTTATAAGATGTATAAAACTGTCTTACAACAAAGTATATTTATTATTATAGTTAATTTTTGATCCACCTCAGTGATTTTTGTTTTGAAATCCTCCTCAGTCTGGCGGAGTTGTAAAGTAAGTTTCTGAACTTCCCTTTCTGCTGGTGTCTGTAAAGTTAAATTGCGTTATGTCACTAGAATGCCATTAGAACTCATTAATATTTGATAAACGGTTTGTGAAACTCACTGGAGGTGCATTGGGATTGCATGGCGCAGGACACGGTGGGCAGATTCCGCACTGAAAGTATAATGTAAAAAAAATTGAAAGTCTTATAGCTTCAAGAATTGATTTGAACTATATTAAAGTTAATTTAAAAAGTAGCAAATACGTAGGTAGAGAATTTACTTAAAGCAATATTATTTTTGTACTTCCATAATAATAGCTACTACATTATTGCGGCATATGGCGCTCGGATCATTCTGCCACCCCGTAAGCGATCTGGCGAGATGTATTCATATGTATCTTATATATGTATAATAACTTACTTGTTACTCTATACATAATTTCTGTAATTATATTTCACAGTACTTTAAATATTTTACATTCCAGTTTCATTAAATTATATTATTGATATTATAATTAATTTGCCTTTATGCAGAATATATAATGATGAATAGTTACTATCCAACTAATTGTACTCAGCGCACGTTGCTACGCCAGGAAGACAAATAAAAAAAATTACGAGAAAAAAAAATTCTCCGTTGAAAAACACATTTATCTACCAATTTTCATAATAATACGTACAGCACTTTTCGAGTTCATCGATGAACACAAAATAAACAAAATGTACAGACAAAAAACATGAAATGAACAGAACAAAAAACCCGACTGCTAATGCCGACGCGTAGTTGATTGTTTATCAAGAGATTTTTGCCAAGATTTTAATTGTGTCCCTCTCTGTATGTGGTACTCCGTTTGCTCTGTCTACCCCACTAGGGGGCAGGCGTGAAGATGTGTCGTCGTTGTTGTTGTACAAATATGACCCGACTGCAGATGCCTTATTTTTTCTTTTCACTTAGCAGTCGGGTTTATAGTTCTTTTGATTTTAGCAGTCGGGTTTTTAGTTCTTTTGATTTGTTATATTTTATATTTTTACTATCTGTTAAATTAAAAATACAAGTTGTATGTTTAGTCTAGACAAAAATACTGTTACAATTAAATATGTTACATTTGAATCCATATTCAAATGTAATATTTTTTATATATACATTTTTATACGATTATTCTTTGTTTTTTCATTCAGGCAGAAACATTGTACACAGTACAATATTTTGCGATATGATAATGGAGTTGGTTGATAAAGAGAACAGAATAGCTTCTCTCTGTCACAAACAGAGGAATGAGACTTCCTCAGCTTGTGACAGAGAAAGATCGGACCCGTCCACGTAGTTGTTCGTACGAAATAGGTGGTATAACAGTAGAGAAAGAATTCGAAGAAATCCGGATGGGCGCGGAATATACAATCTCCCAGCACGATCGACATCTCACTGTTCAAAAGCGTCTCACTCGCCATAAAGACGACTGAAACGCTACACGAACTGAGCTCGGATCACAGGCCCATATTAATAGAAATAGGCTACGATAGGACCAGGAACAAACTATTGAAAGATAAGTTTTGTAATTTCAAATCGAGCGACCTCGACATCATCCCACACGTGTTAGGCACCCCACAGGCTGCCATCGCGGCCTGATAGGAGAATCGTCTAGAGAGATCTCCGCCGTCCCAGAGGAACGGCGGGCTCTCCCTGACGACGTTAGGAATCTCATAAGTAGGAAAATCGCGGCTAAACGTCTGTACGACCACCACGGATGCGATGAGAACAGACGAGCCCCTCGACAACACGAAAGAGAAGTCAAAAAGGCCGTACCGAGGTTCATAAACGAAAGATGGGATCAGTTCGCTAGTGAACTAAAGCCGTCACACACCGCCTACTGGCCTCTAGCCAGGGCGATGAAAACAGAGCCTACAGAGCAAATGCCACCATTGAACCGCGGAAATCTACTACCTGCACTGGAGGATGAGGAAAAAGCGGAGTGTTTAGCAGACGCGGCTGAGAGTGAATGTATTACCAGTACGCTCCCCACAGACCCCTCGCATCTAGAGGAGGTGCAGAGGGTAGTAACGGCCCGACTGGCTGTGCCGCCGGGCGACGGTGATGTGATCATACGTCCGACGGACGCGGACACGAAGTGAAGGAGCTTATAAAAAGCCTCCACACTAAAAAGTTGCCGGGGTCCGACGGTATCACAAACAAGGTACTAAAACAGCTACCCCTGTCATTATACACCGACTGGTGTGTATTTTCAACGCTCTCCTAACGCATTGCGCCTTCCCGGACATCTGCAAGGAAGCAATAGTGATAGGCATCCACAAACCGGGAAAACCCCGGACGGAGCCGACAAGCTGTCGACCTATAAATCTTATAAGCTCGCTAGCGAGAATGTAAAAAACCGTGATACGAGAGAGAAACCTGTTCATGGACGAACAGTTTGCTTTTTCGTAATAGTCACAGCCGCCCCCAACAGGTACACCGTCTCACAGAATGTGTACTTACGGGACTACACAGAAGAAATCCGCACGGCACGTGTGCTGTCTTCTTCGACGTAGCAAAGGCGTTCGATAAGGTCTGGCACCAGGGCCTCATCTACAAGCTATACCGACTAGAACCGCCTGTTAGACTGGTACTGATTATAATCAGCTACCTAGAGAATAGGCGGTTCCGATTCAGAGTGGAGGGCACACTGTCCTCCCCCCCCGTCGAGTCCGAGCCGGGGCTCCGCAAGGCTCTGTACTATCCCCAACCCTCTACAACCTGTACACTAGCGACCTACCGCGACACCCCAGCGTACAGCTGGCGATGTTCGCGGATGATACCGCACTGTACATAAGCAACGTTCCCAGAAAGGGAGCCAGACTACTCCAAAGGGCCGTCACCGACCTCGGCGAATGGTTCCTGAAATGGAGAATAGAGGTGAACTCGGAAAAGAGTAAGTCAATACTCTTCACCCGAACCAGATCACGCGCGACAGGAGAGCGCGAAAAGAAAAAGAACAAGATGGCCCCTATCCTGCTCTACAGGAACGAAATTCCTAGAGCGGAGACGGTCAAATATCTCGGCGTCATACTGAATAGATCGATGGACTTCCGGAAACACATCGATAAAGTTATAAAAAAGGCGCAATACGTCCTGTTCAAACTCTATCCTCTGACAAACAAAAGGAGAAAAATGGCTAATAGACATAAGCTCACTTTGTATATCGCATGCATTCGACCGATTATGTCGTATTGCAGTGCCGCATTCGCGCACATATCGCCCCAATAAATGCAACGTTTGCAGAAACTGCAAAACAGATTCCTGCGTACGGCTACTGGTTCCCCTGGTACGTACGCGATATCGATCTACATTGTGACTTTAAACTGACCTCGATTAAGAGCCACTTTAAAGAGCTTTCTCAAAAGTTCTTCAATAGGGCCCTGAATTACCCAAATAATCTTATAAAAATGACGTCGGACTGAGTACGATCCGACGCTAATAATCGATTCTCGATATCGTCAGCGGAAGCACGTATTGCACGACGCCGACGACACGATAGCCGTAGCAGTTGCTAAGTCCACCGTTGCACACATGCAACAACACACCCAGACACGCATCCGCTATAAAATTCCAATAGGGCCAACCTACGGATAGCAGGTTTTAGTCGGTAGTAGCTATCGCGATCTGAGCCTGACACACACTTCAGGCCCCCTTGGGTCGGCTGGATGGTGCGTAAATGCATTTTCTCCTGCTAGAACCAATACTATGAACACCGCTCGTACCGGTCAGGCGATGAAACCTCACATATAGTTATAGATGTTAGAGTTATGCTATAAGACATATGACTGACAGAATGACAAACTCGCACACCGCTTACGGAAACGAGCCCGGGTTCGAATCCGTAAGTCGTGTGCTTAGATAAATGTAGAAATAATAAAACGCGATCTTAGACAGCTCTAAAAATAAAAATTAAATTATGATCACGGCTTCTAGCTGATTTGAAGCGCAAATCACCCCACCCGTCAGAGGGTGGGGGAGGAGGCCGGCCTCCTCTGACAAGCCAAACCAAAAGACGAGCTCTTCTATCCTTATACACGTCCCGTAACATTAGACGGCATCGTGCGCGCGCCGTCCCACTAGCGTGGGGAGGGGGACCACTTCCCCCTTTTCGGTCCCAAAAATAATTACTATAGGGTAATGTCCACAAAAAATCCGGTTTGCATCTTCCCATCTGCGGGAAAGGAGGGGGGTCTGTCCCCCTATCTTCTACCTAAAACCTGAAGACAAAAAAGTCTTCCGCAGACACGACGAACTGTAGGGGCGAGGGCAACAGCGTTGCCAACAGTAATAGGTCCCTTCGAAAAAGAAAACAAAGAAATCCGGACCGAAAGCGAAAGATTTTATCTCGGGAAATGAAGACAGCACTTCGGACCATGTCTTTCGCAATTTTAAGAAATGGAGTAGGACTTACAGCCTATAAGAGGTGCACTGGTCCTTTCCTAACTGATAAATTAAAGATGTATAGGGTGGTAAACGGTGGTACGGGTGACAAAATTTTTTCCAAATAAAGTGCCCGTATTTATGCTCAAGGCTCCCAATTAGTCGACGGAGTGCAACGTAGGCATTATCGGACATCAGTGATGATTTGGTGGGGTGATAGATATTAAGGATTGACAGGTGTATCAAGATACCATTCTTGAGAATGGCAGTTAAGCCCCTTAATAACACCACACTCAATAAGCAAGTATGGTCCGTCCTTCCAGCGAGACTCGGTGCCGGGTCACAAAGTCTTTTGGTTGGAAGCGATTTTCTCGAACTTCGTCAGAGCCGAAGACTGGCCGTCGTCTAGTCCCGATCTTAATCCACTGGATTAATTTCCCCATGGAAATAGTGCCTGCTTCTATTAATAATTGGCCTCATCGTTTAAAGGACTATATTGGAGCCAATGGAGAATAAGTTTTTATAATTTTAATCGTTTTATATCTGTGTAACTGTAAAAGGAATAAATATTATTTGCAATTCAAAAAGTATGTTTTTCATTTTTTACAATATATATTTATGGCAAGACATATATATTTTATGAAATTTTCATTTTAATATCTACTATTTGATACCTAAATTGATGTGAAAAAGATTGAACTACACGAATTAGTGCCCAAAATCTACCATTTTGTTTTCTTAAGGTACCTCTTTACACTCGGGCTATCAGGTCGAATCTAACAACACTACAAACGTGAAAATTCTTTGAGCTATTTATGGTGTAGGATGGTACATAGAAATGTACATACATACATAAATGCATAATTAAAAATTCTCGACAAACCGTTCCGTTACCGTTCTTCTGACGCAGTCAGGTAATATAAACGAGAAGTCTATCTGTGATTTTGAAATAACTAGTTTTTTCAGGAGCAATGTGTTATATTTACGATACTAATACTTAAACAATATTTTTTGTTGTTTTCTGTCGAACAATCTATTTGTACGGGGAAATATCTATAATGACAGGACTGTTTTTGAGGGTAGGTATAGGTTTTATGGGACAGGATATAGGAAACTTATTACTGTTGCCACAAAATGCAAATAGACATCCTAAATAACAATTGACGTAAAAAAGAATCGAATTACGCGGGCAAAGTCGCGACACTCAATTAGTATCTACTTAATTTGTTAAATGTTTCCATTTGTTCCTGGAGCGATGTTATTTCTGGAGCGATACGACTAAGGGATCTTCCAGCCTACTTATCGCTAAAAGGCCGGCAACGCATCTGAGAGACCTCTGGTGTTGCGGATATCCGTGGGCGATGGTGATCACTTACCTCAAGCGGCCTAACTGCCCGTTTGCCTCGTATGTAATAAAAAAAAACACAAAAATATGGTTTTGAGCTCAGCTACACAAACAAGCATAAATCAGTTCTTAAGAACACACTCTTTTACTTACAGCTTTTGTGGCGGGTGGAATTGGAGGCCCTCCAGCCTGCAATATAAAACGTAGATAAATAAAAATTAAGCATTACGTATAAATGACTATGTTAAAATATACATTCTGATCTCTTTAAAGTATGCATATACCTATGCTTATAGAGGAACATATAATGTACCTTAATAACGATAAACGGTGGGCAAAAATTATAAAGAATTTCATTTCTAAATTGTTGTTTTTGATGGATTGTATTGAATTTTTTGTGTTGTAACGAAGAACCGATTTACTGCGTTGAAATGGAAAAGCACATAGGAAATATTAGTCAGGGGCAGTCGACTTTCTTAAGTCATCATCATTTTGATGTCTTAAGTTTACGCGAATGTAAGTCATTACAATAAAACTACTTTTACGGATTTTATCGGTGGACATCCGTGACCATGGTTGCTATAAAGCTTCTGAAACGTTGGGCTGGATAAATAATTAAATAAACCGCGATAAAATCCGTAACTGCTGGACATAGGCCACATCATTGAACGCAATGACGACCGAGCTCCTCCTTTCTTATGTATAGTACATAAATGAAATCAATATATTATGTCTTACTATACATATCACGGTGAAAGCATGAGTGGATAATTAAAAAATCCAATACACCGGCTACCATTATTATGTTTGCAAATTAAAGAGAAATTGAAAATTTTACTATTAATTTATGTCGACACAAACATAACACATAACAAAAATAAATAAAGTGTAAGTACGTTGTTTAAAAACATTGAACACCATTCTTGATATTTTACAACGTTAGTTATACTAATTGTATAACTGTTAGTCAATAAAGAAAGGATTTTGTTGAAATTTCGAAATGTTGTAGATTATACACCATAGGAATGCATAAGCTATAAGAAAAGTAATATCTTGCACGTAGTTTGTCTGTAGTCCTGGCGGACGAAGTCGCGGGCAATAGCTATTATATATAACCACTGGCGTTTTCACCCGCGTACTTACACACCGCGTAATGGAACGTAAATTCGTTCTTAGCGATGTCTACGCCCACCCTACAAGGAACATATCAAAAAATTAAGTTTGTAGGTGTTATAGTTTCAGACTATTCGTGATTTAAATCGGGGAATCTTTTTTTACGGACCTAAATTTATGCGGAGAAAGCGAAGAGAAGCAAAATGCAGCTTGAGTTGCGCTTCCTGAGAAAATCAACACTTAAACATTTATTTAGTTTATCACTTACCGGTTGCTCATAGCACTTGGCCGCACCACCGGGACCTCGGCAAGCGCTCTGGACGGATGCTTTCACGCTTTCCATGTTGACCTTAACAAATCTTACTTCGTACTCCAAATCAGCGAGATTCTTTTGCTGTTACATCCCAAAAGAAAAATATCATTTTTTGTTAATAATAAAAATGAAAGTTCACCTATGCTAATGTACTCGTATTAACTAAGATGCTTTTTGTTTGTAGCTCTAACAGAACGCGTTTCGCTCTGGAACTACAATAAGCGGGTGGTTCTATGGGGGAGGCATATGTCCAGCAGAGGACGTCGTCCGGCTGATGATGGTGATTATAAAGTGTGGAAACTTCGATAAAGTAACCAATGGTGTGAAAAAATATCAAAATAAGTCCTAACATTTAATTAGTTGTCATCGTTATGCCGTGTAATGTTTACTAGGCTGAAATTTCAATTTATAATTTTAATATTTTTGTAAATCAGTGAATTTTTGCCATATTTCTATAAAATAAATTCATACGTCTTACTATTGGTGACCAAAAAAAAAATTTTTTTTTTTTTCAATTCAAAACTGTATTAGGAGAAACGCAATGATGAGGGATGATCTTCATCATTGCCTGTCTTCCTTCTTTCAAACCTTCCTCCTGACACAGTCTCGTAAAAAAAGCTTAGGAAAAGATCAAAAACTATATTATATACTAGATTGTCGCTTACTTTTATTACCAAGTTCCATTTAGAAATAAATTTAAAATTACTCGTATATGAAATAAAAAAATATCGTCAGGAATTGAAAAGGTATGTTCATAGTTTTAAACGCTTTCTAACTTTATCGTCGACAAGTTTTATAAACGTTTTATGTAAAACAAGGAATGTTTTTCTTTTGTGCTGCTTCATATTGTGGCTTGTGAGTCTGTTCTACAAAGTAATTGGATTTTTTTCAAACACAACTGGATGGTAAGAACTGAAAATTTTCAAGCGCTGAGAGCGCTCGATTATCAAGTGGCAAGCATGTTACCCATACACGAAATATTGCCATCAACGTTGTAAATGGTTGTCACTTGCATAGGCCCTACACAATTCCAAGCAATATGGCCGCACGAATGTGGTACATTTACCCTGGGGACTTTTCGGAGGGTAGAAAACGAAAATTGTTATTTGATAAGTGATGAAAATTATTAGTTTGTGTCTACGTTGAGATTCTGAAGAAACACATGGAAATCTACAAAACGATCAATTTTAATTACTCTTAGAAAACTTTACCGGAAGACTCATTTTTGATATTCGGTCGTAGGTATAAACTTACATTTTTTTTCTTCCCAGACAGCTTAAAATATTTTTATGTCACGTTTCTCACGCTCTATAGGATGAGTTAGTGCAATGCTGCATAGGAGGAGGTAGTGCCATGTATAATGTATGACACTATATCCTCCTATGCAACGGTATCGGCCGGCACGACCGGGCAGGTACCTCGCCTCACATAATACCGCCTTAAATTGACATCTTCAGTGTCGCGCTTCGTGAGGTTGTGCCCATTGGGGGGTGAAGAGGGTAACGCATGGGCATAGTAATTATGTGGATGTTCATGGGCGTCGATAGTTTTAAAAAGGCTCCTATTTCTCGTTTGTCCACCCCCTACTCTATAAAAAAACTTAAGGTATATCTAACGACACCTCAAACGTTGAATATTTGTCAGGCAGTGCAGGCTATACATAGTGGGAAATACACAGACTTACAATATACTCGAAAGCTCGAGAAGCTTTACCCTTCTACGAATTAATAGACTATGGGGAGCCACTTATGGCAAGCTCGATTTAATATTTTAAACTTCAGGGTAAAGTCTAAACCAGACTTTATAAAACTTATTGTTATGAATTACTTTTTTGTTTATAGCACAAACGATTAATCGACCTTCTTAAGATATACCGATGCCCATGAACCTCAGCATAATTACCGTCCCGATAAGTTGCACTCCTTTTCACTTCCCCTCCCGGAATACGCTTCGAAGATCATAGCGAATACCATAAAACATACCAGCTATCGATAGATATTCTAACAAAACATTAATAAAAAAAATAATAGATAATAATAGAATAATGCTTGGCATTAGGTAGGAAAAACAGGGTATCTAATTTAAATAAAGCAACATTATTAAAAAAGAACATGTCTCGGAACTTCTATAAATATTTAATCTAGCTAACAGCTTCGCCGCGGCCATTAGGATCATAAGTAGCTTTATCCCCCCCTATTATTTAGGGGGTGCCCCCTATTATTTAGGGGGTGCCCCCTATGATTCAATGGCGTACTCCCATTGGTACGCGTTACCTTGAGAAACCGTTATCTGAATCCTACATCAGCAGATAAGCTCAAATTAATTACATTATTATAAAAATATTTCTGTTTTTCTTTAGTTTTCAGCTGCATTAATTAACCTACAACAAACATAAGCAATGAATATTCATTATGTTTACGCAAATTTAGAACAAGCAGTATAAATGTAAATTCGTTTCAGGTGCGTTGTATTTGTTTCCATTTCATGGTAGCATCGGTTAGCGTACACATTGTGTTTCAGTGTTTATCCCTTTTACCGAAGCTTGCCGGATTTACTCTACTATTTTTTTCGTCGCGTAAAATCTCATGGGCGTGTGGGACTCCGGGCTAAACCGAATACCTACCACAATGCCTCTAAAATACCCACCACGCAAGTTGATACACTTCAATCGCGTCGACTTTGTGTAAACATTTTAAATTACCTAAAAAACGTAAAAAAAATTATAACAGTTCTTTAGTTTCGAATATCTCTAATAGATTCGGGGCACCTCCAATTAGTGGCAGCGTCAGTCAGTGGCTGTGGGCATCCGTGGGATTTCGGTGGGTATTCGCAAGTCACACACCCAACGGGTCCCGCCCCATAAAAAAATATGTCAATCCCACCCCATAAAAAAATAAGTAAATCTGACAAAGCGTCCGACTGAAGTCCGGTGGTAGGTTGGCGATGTGTATTTACACAATCCATTTTTGCATTCCCACAGGAAATAAAAAAGTTATACATTCGTTGTAAAACGCAGTTACGTGGTGAGTTCTGTCAAAGAAATTATTGTTTCACATATACATTATAATAAATATTATTGTATTTTATATATACGTAAATTTTTGAAAAAAAAAAATATTGAATAAATTTAAGAATTCTTAAATCTGGAAAGAAAATAATGTATGTAGGTGCACCGTACTTGTTACACAAGTCCTTACCGCACTTAGATACCAATGATACTGTGATTAATAATGTCGAAGGTCGGTACAAAAAAGGCGAGAGAAAAAGAGTGATTCCCTAGGCCCTGGACAACACCGGCTGCGGCTGTGCGTAAGATGCCCTCGCCTTTTTGGGAGATTGTCCCCAGGGCAACAAGAAGTGTATGATACTAATTCCGAAATAAGTTTTCGGTTAACGAAGAAAAACAACTTTAATACCATCTCCGGGCTGGCTTCTGAGCCTAGCCAGGCAACAGAATAAGTCCCTATATCAATATGAATTAGGGGATGTTATAAAAATTAAAAGAGACTCCATTAAAAGAGAATCGTATGGAGCTTAGGTTACTCTTACACAAGTTATGAAAGTAGGATATAAATTCCTACTAATATTATAAACGAGAAATTTTAAGTGTGGATAGATGTTTCTTACACCTTCAAACCTACTGAATGGATTTTAATAAAACTTTCTTTCAATATAGCTTGGATGAGCCAGCAGTGGGTCGATAGGGGCTGATAATGATTAAGATGATGATTAAAATATCACAGGCTAAAGAAATAATAACTTTCACGCGGTTCTGTCCGTAATCCGCACGGACTAAGTAGCGAATAACAGCTGGTTACATATCAGACAACCAATGACGTTTAATTAACAAGACTAAAGGGCGCTACTTTGAAGTTGAATTCTCAACGTATTGTAAAACTTCTAATTGTTTTTTACGTTTAGCTCGCCTATGTTTAGTAAAATCTATGTATTTTTTCTACTTATGATGTAATATTACACATACCTACATTTTCACATTTAGATATGAAACTGTCTCCAATACAAAATTTGTAGTAATCTAATTAAGATATCTATTCTACCAATAGAATAACAAAAACACGTATTAGAAGCCGGTGTAAAGGTAACCAACATGTGTCTCCATACGTCTACCACATCGCATCGCACATGGGATAAATACACCATTGACAGTTAGCCACCGACTTGCAAGTTGGTGTATTTTTTTACAAGCAAATTTCGCGGGAAGCTAATACATTAATACACTTAATATTTTATTTTTCATTTCGTTATTATTCATTTTAACCCCACTGATGGTCAAGCCATGTGGTGGTGGGCACGAAAAGTGAATAATTAGATCTATGCAAACGAGTATCAATTAAGAAAATCTACATTAGTATCACCGTTAGGATATTAAAATTGCACCAAGATCGAAAGTACACAAATGTAAAAATCAAGTTGGTTACTTACAAGCTCTTGATTCTTGTTTTTGTAAATTTCTAGTTCAGCTAATAGTTCTTGACGATTAATGGATTTGCTGGATATGGTTCCTTCTTCCTACGGTATAAGAAAACAAAAAATCAAGAAAAATTAACAGTTGGGAAGCAGAGTGCAGCTTGCATATGCTAACGAATTGAAATATTTGACGTACAATAAAGTAAAGTACCTACCCACATTTAACAAGTGTCAAATCAAATATAAAACTACTAGAAAAATACACTTAACTGCTATTATTCTATTTCAGGCATTTCCAAATATATAGCCATTTACTATAATAATATAACAACTACGCATTAGTTAATTAACGATCCGCCCCGGCTTCGACCGTGAATAACGGATTATACCTTAACAGATTATAGGTACACTAGAACCTTCACCGGGAATAGCTATATTCATTGATGAAAACCGCATAAGCATCCGTCTGATAGATTTTGAGGAAAGCGATCATGTATAAACAGGCAAATTTTGTTAACGTTTTTAATATGTATGTATAGATGTACAAAAAAGTTTCGTCGGTGGCGATGCATAGTATCTATTAAATTTGAAATAGTTTTTGGGGTCTAAGTTTTATAATAATTATTATTTAGTATAGCCTTTCTATATTTGAATACCTTTTCTTCCTCGTCTTATACCTTTTCTTTTATTAAATTAAAGTAAAATATTGATTAATAAATACATTTCATTAGTCATAAATAGTTCGTTAATATTTAGCTACATTATAAATTACCTCTGAGCTAACTTCTAAATCTTGTTGACATCTGGACACTTGATTCACAGTAGTAGCATCGCCCTGTTATCAAAAATATTATTAACAAAAAATATTAAAATTATATAATAGTGAATATCATGCAAATATTTTTTTTTTGGTTACATTTAAAGAAGATGAAAAATTGCTCAAAATTTTTTGAAATTGTATAATATGTTTCGATGAATTAATTCATTACATGTTTTAATCAAGATTTAAGATAATAAGCGAAGTCACTTGTTTAGGTATTTGTAGCTTGGAACGCTTCACACACTCATAGTAAAATAACATATTCCTAATGTCTTTTGGTTACTATGCCTTCTAACCACAGGGTTAAAGAAAGGAAAGTCGCTAAGTAGATGAGATACACGCTTTGACGATTGCCGGAGGACTTACAAGTAGTATAAGTTCTTTCAAATGACAATCCCAAGTATATTATTAAATTAACTCCTTTCGAAAATTAGAGCCATCAATAATTTGGACTTATTAAATAATTATTCATTTTTTCCAGCATTCCGGAAGCTTCGTCACATTCTTACGGCGCCTATACCGCGGAGGTTGGGGACAAGAGTCTACAACCAATGCGTTCTTCCCGTGCTGAGACGGGGAAGAAACATGGCTTCTTAATATAGGACTGGTCCGCAAGTTTGCGCTAGCTCAACGGGCTATTGAACGTGCTATGTTGGGCGTTCCTCTGTCCGACAGAATTCATAACGAAATCATAAGGCAGAGAGAACTAAAGTATCCGATGTCACGCGACGAATAGGCTCGCTGAAGTGGCGATGGGCTGGTTACACACTCAGAAGAACAGATGGCAGATGTGCCAGTAAGGTTCTGGAGTGGAGGCCGCGTTTTCCTTCGACCATTCACCAGGTGGGAACACAATCTCCGTGCATTAGCGGGTCCAAAATGGATGCGAGTAGCAGGAGATCGGTCGTCTCGGCGTTCATTGAGAAGAGAGGCCTATGTTCAACAGTGGACCGATAAGGGCTGAAAATGAAAATGAAATGAAAAAAATAGTGATTACCTACTTCCAATTGGTTGAAAAATCATAACCTTGTTGGGCAAAGCCATAGCAATAACTGTGACCTAGTCAAGAATGGAGAGAGTTATTGGATTTTAATCGGTAACAGAAAAAACCCTAAAACAAACTGAATAGTTTCCCTTATCATTATGAAGGACTCTACATTTTGTGTGTATAATAATAACAATAATAATGTGTGGCTTTATCTCCCCACGTCATAAGCCTAGTCTTAATTATTTTAATGTGGAACTGGTGGACTATGGAACCCCTTCCAGGCTCTCAGCAAGAGTATTGCGATATACTCGAACCAACTTTGCCACGTTGTTCCGTGTTGGAAGTCAATGCTGCGGTATGCAGGAAGTCTAGAGCCCTGGAGACCCCAGCAGCTATTGACAAATAAGCTTAGCCCTCATTCTGCTAGAAGGACGCTCGTGGAACACTATATGTCACCCTTATCGAATCAAGCACTCCAAGGCCAACGTTAGTTTGAGATCTGCAACCCAGAAGGCAAACCAGGCCCCATCTCAGATTAGGTCGATTTCGAATACACGTATTCGGGTATTCTCACGATATTTTCCTACAACTAAGAGCACTCGGAAACCACAGTGAGACAACTCATTGGTACATGGCGGGGTTCGAACCTGGACCATCCGAGTGTAGTCCGAAGCGCTAACCACTAGACCACTGAGGCTCATCTGTGTGCGCCTGTGAAGATAGTCGTTAAAAATAGATAAAAAATCATCATTATTTTCGACACAAGATAAGTACTTTACATCCATTTCAACTAAGAAGACAGAGTAGAATACTTCAGTTGTACTAATGACTTCAGAGTTATAGTTAAGAAGTTCCACTTTGTGTTCCGTTAAAGTTCAGGTCGGTAAAGTTGGAAATTAATAATATGTGTTGTATTGAATTCAATATCTAGCATTAAACTGTAAACATTACCGAGAAGTTTATATCAGTATAAATTGGTGATGTGTAGAGTATTCAAGCTTATAATGGAAAATTTTCTTATCCACTTCTTCAAGTTTATAATGGAATAAAAGTTGAGTTAAGGTGGAATTAGATTAAAATGGTTTTTGATTAAAGGGAGAAATACTTTATGATTACTTTGGTTAAGCTTTTTTTTTTAACATATTATTCATAATAACTTATGCAATTATTTTTTTGTTTAGTCGGTCCAAATGATAAGCAGTATTAATAACCTACGTGATGAACATAAGACTTGTTGAAATTGGCGGAGGAGCCGCTGGATACAATTTTGGCTGCCGCACCGATATTTTATTTTTCTTAAGTGAATAAATGAGGTATTGTAACAATTTGAGTATTTTGCGAGTGTGGAGCGCTCAAGAAGGTTAATTGTAGTTTGTATTATGCAATTTTGGTGAAACATTTTATAAGAGGTAATGCCACAATGCATTACAGCGGAATTAAGTCTGCAACACGCCTAGTCTTGTAAATGTCTATGCGTGGCGGTGAGTACTAACCATCTGCTCGTTTGTCCCCCTATCTTATTAAAAAAATGCGCTGGCACGATGGAAAAGTGGCATCTTCGGTGTCGCATTTCGTACGGTTTGTGAGTAGCCGATGGCCCATTGGAGAGGAGGAGGAAAGGTGGGTAACGCACCGATATGTATGTTCATGGGCCTCGGTAGTCAAAACATGAACTCCTTTACTATAAGAAAAATGTCGCATAAGATGCACCAATTTATTCTACACAAAGTATTTTTGATGACTTCCCAAAAGCAGATTAAGATATGTAAATTGAAAACAAACCCTTTAAGCCGCCCAAACTCACTAAAAACGCAACAAAATTGTATTTTTTTTCCTCAAAAGGAAATAATTCAAACTCCGGTAGTAAAAATTCCATCCATTAAACTACTGAAGATTAGCGCCATCTACTCCCCATCTATTCAAAGAAGTTCTAAATTCCGGCTACTCGATTTCTGACCGCGCCGCTGAACTGATTTCACACTAACATTTACTCTTTTTATTTAGGTCGTAAAGAAATAATGTAAATACCTAACGCCAACAACTTAATCTATTCAAAACTGTTCTAGGAATTTCTTAATCATAAGATAATGTTTCGGTAAATTTTAGGATGAGATGGCCGTTATTTAAATATTGCACGAGTTTAACCCTGTACCTCTGGACTATTCCGCTTTAGTTTCTCATGAAGCACACTATTCTCTCTGTTCATCAGCTTCAACTCGCCTTGAAGTCTTTTGACTTGAGCACGACAAGTCTCCAAGTTTTGATCCTTCGTCATAAGTTCTTTGTACAAAATATACCTAGAAATAAACAATTAATGCTCACCTTGTTTGTAACGTTACATTTATTTGCGATTAAAATTAACACATCTGATAATTTGGGGATTATGTAAATAAAGGTGACATTATGTGACAATCGTGTCAGTTTTTTTATTTCTTTATTCAAATTACAAAACACTTAAATGAAAAAGTACGTACACAATTTATGAACTTTAAAAGTATTTGTTGAATTTTTTTTTAAGTAAATAAAATTAATTACTTCTCTAATAAAGTCTTGTACAAGTTTATCTCTAGTGTATGATTATATGTCTTGTTTAGAAACTAAGTTTAGAGTTATCGTATGTGTTGATGATTTCTATTCCTTGTTTTGTTCGCGAGAGAGCCACATAATAGGAACTACTGGCTCGAATTGAAAAAATATTTTTGTGTTGACTAGTCCATTTATCCAGGATGGCTATAGACTATATAACATGACACTACGATTAATAGGACCGGAGATAGACGTGCGAAACTTTATCTATTTTTTATAGCTATGCTGTATTTTCTCCAGTATCCGGTCCGGGATGGATGCGAGTAGAGTAGAGGTCGGTCGTCTTGAAGTGCATTAAAAGAGGCGTGTATCCAGCAGTGGACCGATAATGGCTGATAATGAATAAAGATTATGGATGTATATTTCTAAATGCTTGTGGCACGACTCTATTCGTTCCTGGCTGGTACGTTTCTAGAACACCATGTTATAAGGATCCGGTGAGCCTGCCAGGCGGAGACTCATGAGTATACCCATATCCGTTTACAAAATTTTAGGCAAGTTTTTTAACTTCTATAGACCACTGTCTGAAAATGAATTATTTTATTATTATGATATATGTGAACTAAGGCTGTTAGCCATGAAATGTATTCCTTTCACTGGATCTAATAGGACCCATATAAGTTTATACTTGAAGTCGTCACACAGGACGAGATATTTGCCCTACCTGTGAGGAAAAGTAGGGGTCAAATGAGCAGTCGTTACCTTTTAATGATTACCTACAGAGGCCCATAAACATCAGCATAACTGTTCTCTAGACGTATTCTGCCTTCCTACTAATAAGCCACCGGGAACTCACAAGGCACGTCACTTTACGAAATGTATCCTGTAAGTGAATGTTACCTCACCCATACTGCGAACCAATTCGGTTGCAATGCAGCATGGCACTACCTTTTATAAAATGAACGTAGTTAATACTTTCTGTGTATCTTTTACTCAAGTACAAATTAACTATATGACTGTACTATCAAATATATATTACTAATTATATTATAATTTAATTATAACTTTCAAACGCAATGACACGCGCTATATACGATTTACATTGCCTGTTTGTAATGTTCCGTAAAATCAATATATTATCAACGACAAAATAGTGTAACAGAATATTGAATTCCCAACGGATCCAATTGTTACGTCTCGATAATTACAGCGACTGGATCTAATACGGAAACGGATGTCATGCAAGATCAAACTACAACGCTCCGGTGGACACGCTTCGAGTCGCGCGTGTGTTGTAACTGAAATGTTACAAATGAAACTTCATCTAGTTTAGTCGAGCGCGGCAAACGTTTAACATCACCTCTTCACTTCGAGATCTGCATTATCAGCGACAAGCTTCTCTTGCATATCGTAACTTTCGTTCAATTTTCTCGTGAGATCAATCTCCTTAAAACACATTATTGACAGATAAGTATTTTAATTATAAATTTACAATACAGGTTGATTTCATCGGATCGGACTGGACACGTACAGATTTACTCCGAGCCGTTGACATGTTTGCATTGCAACCCAGCAATACAGTCGGGTGATTCATTTTCATTTCATGGTACACGGGCAGCTCTGGAATAAAATTAAATAAACATAACAATATGCGACAGTTTCAATTGAATATTTCTCCAGAGACCGGTTTGTAAATATTATTATTTCCGTTTATTAATTTCGTTGTTTGCTATCACATAGATCGAATGAAATACATTTGTTCCTTTAAGCAATTTTCACTGGACCTACTTTAATATTCTAAAAGTTTTATTCTAAATTTCAACAATACATATTAACACTAGTTCCATAATGGGTTATACAGAGAACCGAGTGCCACGTATCACGATACTTACATACCTGCCCAGACTGCTCCACATTCATAGCTCTTCACACAAATAACAAACACCCCGGTTGCGAAGAGTCCACCTTCGGATATTAGATTTACTTTTACATTATCTACTAAACTTTAAGTATTTTATTTGCCAGAATTTAATTATAAGATATTAAACCCTTATAGTATCGACTAAAACAAGGTTGACATTAATCCTTGTACAGAAATAGTCTGATGTACAAAATTTGTGATTTACAATCGATACATGAAAATGTTTGCTGTTAAAGTAACTAGAGATAAAAAAGGAACGTACCATACACAGGCTGATATTCCTGGCAGCAATTGGCTTTGGGCTTATTTTTTTGTTCCAAATCCTCGCCAACTAGCTTCTGTATATTGCGAGTCAGTTTATCAAAGCGTTCCATTTCGCGTAAAAGTAATTCGGTCCGCTCGCCCAGTTCTTTTACATCAGCATCAGTCAAATTCGGTTTCTGAAAGTCGATATTTCCCATATGCTATTTCTTAACTACTTTTTCAATACACTAAGCTAAATATCTTCGTTGTTTAGCTTGTTCTTGATGAATATTAATAGTTTCTTGGATTGCAAATATCAAATAGGAGACTTTATAAGCCTTTAGATATATTAAAATAGATTATATAATATATACACAATCGCATATTTTCACGCTTGTTCCTTATAGGGTTGGTTATTATGATTAGCTATAATTTTGTGTATCGAAACGAGGCAACGGGGCGTCATCCCTATTGTTTACCTTACCACGCCACTTATAACCTAAAATGCACATTAAATTATATAAATATTAATTAAGTAAGTAAAAAATCGGATTAACACTCGTTTCGGTGGACATAAGCACCAATGGGCACATTGACTACTTTTCAGTAGAAGCTAATGTAGTTTGATGTTGAAATATTTTTACGAGTTCCAATTGGGACTGGAGCTTATATTTGTCATTTTAGAGGCATTACGGCTACCAATACCTGCCCCAGCTCTTACCAAAAAGCAGACTTGAGTTTCTTTCTTTCATTGTCAGCAATTTTTTTTTTTACTTGGTTGGTTTTGGTTCTAATGTCTCTATTGCCTACGTTAAATAATGTTACATCCAGCCTATTATTGCTTACCTTTTGTATTTCAAGAAGCCTTGTTCTTGAATCTCTTATGACTCGTGAACTTTTTCGAGTTTCGTTATGTATATCACGTATTTGTTTAGCCAAAAGATCAGTCGATTCTGTAGGTGACGGTACACCTGTGTTAAATACATAAAAAAGACTTAACAAGACGTGTGAACTATACAATTTACTTTTTTCATAGCATACAAAGGATATTGCTCGTTTGATGATTACCGATAGCCATAATTATCCAAATTTGCAAATGCGTTGCCATTCCCCCCCCCCCCC